>JAPYZC010011030.1:0-10949 GCA_030522665.1 Ichneumoninae sp. A BG-2022a
GTACTCATTACTATACTTTCAGGGTTCGCAGATTCGCTTTGTCATTAATTCGGCCAGCTTATGAAACTGACAAACGGAGACCTATTTGGATCTTTAACGGCGTTTAGGTTTCAATTTAGCACGCCGAACTTATCCTTTAATGGAGCTGGCCAAATACTCCATATACTTGATATACTCCAATACTTAATGTATGCGTATATTGAGTACTGAAGAGCTCAGTATTTCGTACCCAAATTTTACACAGTACTCATTACTATACTTTCAGGGTTCGCAGATTCGCTTCGTAATTAATTCGACCAGTTTATGAAACTGATAAACGGAGATCTATTTGGATCTTTAACGTCCTTTAGGCTTCAATTTAGCACGCCGAACTTATCCTTTAATGGAGCTGGCCAAATACTTCGAATAGACGTACTTGAGTACTTAACTAACTTAAATCTTACGCAGTACTCATCATCTCGCTACTCGAGTACCATTCAGTATCTGGTACTTCAATATATTCGTCAAGTACTTCACTAAGTATAACCAATATTTGACACTTCAATACACATTTGGTGCACTTGAGTGTTTTCCCAGCTTTGGCATTGACTAAACTAGATTTAGTGACCAGTGTGAAAAGATTAAAAAAAATATTGGATCGGCTTTTCAATCGACGCGCGACGTGCACCGTAATCAATTACGTCGGCTCACGAATAGATAATTTCGGATTTTTTCTTTTTCTCGTTGGCGAGGAAATTTAACGACCGTCGAGGGCGGGGCTCCCGGACGTTGGATCGGAGCATTGACCCCCGAATATACCGAAATTCTCACTCGTAACATATTATTTTCGTCCTCGTTTATTTTCACGATGCATTTCGGCGAGAGAAACCGCGTTCTCGCGGGGCGTGAAAACTGAGAGACGAGAAAGCCTCGTTCGCGTTCAAACGGCGTCAACGACCCGGTACGCTGTCGATCAGGTGACACAGCCAATTTATATACATCCTCGAACGCAACTATGGCACAGCGACGATAATACACGGGCACCGTGATCGACGGTGCAACAACAATCTTCTTCGTTCGGTTACCGATTATAATCAATTCCAAGATTATAACGAGATGCAGGCGCACACCTCGTCACCGGCGATACATATTAAAAGGGTTGACGCATTAATGATGACATTAATGCCCAGCGCTGGTAGCCATGCCCTGTTTACCTTGCACAGGAATAATCTGTGCGAGTTTAATCCTTGCACACAAATAAAAGAAATCGCATTGATCGAGGGAGGAAAGTTGTGAGTGAGTTGTGACTCTTAAGTTGTGACTGAGTTGTGACTCTTAAGTTGTGACTGTGTTGTGACTCTTAAGTTGTGACTGAGTTGTGACTCTTAAGTTGTGACTGTGACTGAGTTGTGACTGAGTTGGGACTCTTAAGTTGTGACTGAGTTGTGGCTCTTAAGTTGTGACTAAGTTGTGACTCTTAAGTTGTGACTGAGCGAAATATAGGGTAAAAGTGGTAAATATGGCCCACCTCGATTAACACGTAAATCAATGATATATGGACCGGGCCATATTCCCCACTTTTACCGTACATAACTTTGGAGACTTGAATGGGCTCTGGATGGGAAAAATCGCATTGCGAACTCGGCGGTTAACACGAAAAATTTGCAACGAGTATAGTGACTTTAGAGATTTAAAGAAGAACGGAGGAACGAGGAGGCGGGGGGACACATAGATTTTGGCAGAGGGTGAATAAACACTTCGAAAATAGAAATCTTCGGCCTGGATCAACGCTCGTTGCCCGATGTGCATGTGTGCGAGTTTTGCAAAGTTCAGCCGTTTGAAGGGGCCTCGACGATTCAAAGCCAAATAACGTTGCTCATTTTCTATTTATGGGTGAACAAGAAAATGTAATCAACAAATCTATTGCATTGGTTAACCATTGCTCCGAGAACTGGTTAGTGCATCTTTAATATATGTTGCGTATACACAACAAATGTATACATACCAAGTTCTCACGCAAAGCATCGGTCTAATTATAAATGTGTCTCTAGTTAAAATAATGGGTTGAGAGGAGCAACGTTCGTGGGACATGCGAACAAACACAAACATACACACACACAAACACCCACGCATGCACACAAACGGTTCATACGTCTCAAGATCCTCCGGGTTGTCGGGTCCAGCTGCAGAGCGCGGGAAGTTTGCCGACAAGATTCTTGGCCCCGATCCAACATGTTCTGGCTTCCCCATGTATCAAGTCTTCGATATTAGAATCGAGCCCCTCGACAAGACAGAGGAATGATGCGAATAATTGTTTCTGACAAAATTTCCCTTTGTCAAAAAATGGGTCGTCATGGGTATTCGTTATTACGGAACGGAGAGAAACAGGCAACGTCATGATGCCTCATCGTCACGTTATTCGACGCAGCAATGATAAGAGGCTCGCCCACGAGCGTCATATGGTTCGTAATCGATTTGACGCAAGCAAATCGTCAAGCGATCCGATGACGGTTCAAATTTCGTGACGAATCCGCAAGGTAACTCGACACCGTGTTTAGCGTAGCGTTTAATACCTTTGGTGCATATATGGGGGATAAAAGTATTTTAAAAAATATTGCAAACTACAGATTTAGATGTACATTGAAATTTGATATACACTAGGACCTCGATTTTGGCGCCCTCGATCTTTTCCGCAGTCCCCACCACGGAGCGAATATCGATCGATGCGACCCGTGGAAGGGGAATCCCAAAATTTATAATCTCGCAGTATCTTGGGCTGGCTCTCAAGAGACGCTATTCTAGAGCTGTCCGTCAATAAATGATAATAGAAATTGTTCGGAAACTTTAAATGGATATTAGAAAATGCAAATGAATGGCAATTAATCCGCGCACCGAATCGAAACATCCATAGAAATATCTTCGGAACCGAGTTGTCGACTTTACCTTCACTTTATAATCTTAAACTTTCAGCACGTGCTAACCAATGATTCACGTGACGAGAGATTTACAACTTCGCGCATTGATGATGATAAAATTAAATATTTATTCGGCTTGTCATGAATATGAATGATTGTTTCGAGCTCCAGGCTATTCTTTCCTATGACTCAACTGTGAGAAAAGAAAAAAAAGGCCGAAGACAATACGACAATAGTCATTGAAAAAATACAATTGCATTATTCCACGTAGACCTGCAGCTCAGCCGGAAATTTAGTGCTCCGATTCACCCGTTCGACGATTAACCCAGAAAAGACCGGGTGGTATTATTGCCGGTGATCGGCCGCGTGCCTAGATCTCACACGTGTGCGTGCGTGTGAGGAATCGTGCGTATGCCCCCCTTAAAAATGCCTCGCGAGACTTACAACTATCCCCTGGACTGTTGCCAGTGTTACTGATCGCAAATACATCTTAGGTATTGTTCACACCGCTCAGTTTTGTCAATTTTCGTCCAACACGCACCTTAAAGATAATGAAAACATACCCGGCTAGCTCAGTCGGTAGAGCATGAGACTAGAGATTTTTTCACCGGCTCCACTGTGATTCCCAAAAGAGACTTCCTTGATTTTCATCGACTGAACTTTAATAAATATTCCTGGCTTAATATAGACTGCCCTCATATACGCGATTTGTATGAGAGAAGAAGGCATCACCTTCAGCATGGGCGCCCTTAAGTCGGTGATACTACTTGTAACGAAGCACATAGCCGTTGTGATGGTATAGATTATGAGAAACTCTCCTGTATATATTGTAAATCGTTTTTAAAAATCTAGTCTTAGGTTAATTGTCTTAGTTTTAGGTAGTCATTCTATGACAAGCGAGCTGTAGAAAGGTTTTTTTTTTAATTGCATTTTCTCCTTTCTGATTAATGATTTTATGGTTTTTTTTACTTCACTCGATGAAGTACAGCTGGTTATGTACCGTGAATTTTACTAATTTTTCATTTCCCAAGGATACATTTTTTTAACAAGTGAGATTTGTATATGACAGACATACTTGTTCACATTCCAAGATATGTAGGCTTTTTTTGTATTATTGTAGGCTGAGTTTGTATAATCTGTGTCTGAAGAAACAATAAAGAATTTTATTTTTAAAACAAGTAGAGCATGAGACTATACGTCTGATTATCACCTATGTGGCGCCAATCTGGTGGAATATTAGCCAATCTGTATTGGAGAAACTAAGGATGTTCGAAAGAAAATGCCTTCGAGCATGTCTTTACGTACATCGTTCGGTTAATTCTGAATTCAGAAACTTCATCCAAACCGTATTATTTACGATTTGGCCGATATTCCACGGATCGATAACTTCATTTTAAAACTCACGCGTGACTATTTTAGTAACTTGGATGTGATAGATAATGTGATAATCCAGTCATTGAGAGTCCAGAACGAAGTTGAGTCGGCGTATCAAATTAGAACTAATTACATTACACCTCAGACCTTCCCGTATTGTGATAGTAGGGGTTTGCTGCAGAACGCCGAGAACGTTCCAATCATCTACCATTGGAAACGAAACAAGACAAATAAGAGGATCTCGACATTACATCACCAAACACGAATGTTAAGACGCCCGTACCGCATAATAAAATAGTAAAATACCTGGGAGTTTATTTAGACCAACTTCTAAGAGGAAACAAACACATAGATGTACAGCTCCAAAAAGTTAAAAAAGCTCTTCAGGCTAACAGTGTAATTTTTTACAATAAGCATCTAGCGAGCAAAACAAAAGTGATATTATACATGCTCCAGGACCAGGAAAGGAACAATTTAGTTCCCTGTAAAAACGTAAATATCCTCCTTATTATAAGTTTTAGTATTAAGATCATAAGTTTAAGTTATTTTAGTTGACAAAAGTGTTAAGAAACGAGGTTTTTGTTATTGCTGTCGCTTTGTTTTTCCTCATTTTTACGAAGGCATTGGTCAACGCACCACAGAAACGTTGTCAAACGTTGGGTCGTCTAACGTCGACCCAAAACCATATTATTTATCGAATAGTTCAAAGCCAGCGAAAGGTCTCTAGGTGAGTACTGTATGCTGACAGTCATGCCGATAAATCATCAACGAGAATTTCAGGGTTTTGTTATTTGTCTATTGTAGCCTTCAACTGATGATATGTACAATGAAAACAATAAACATTATATTTTTAAAAAGTAGAGCATGAGAATCTTAATCTCAAGGTCGTGGGTTCGAGCCCCACATTGGGCATCCATATCTTTTGTCGTCATTTTTTTTTAATGACTATTACAAAAAAAAAACATCGAAAAAACGTCAAGCCAAAAAGATAAATGCAATTGGAGCATTTGATGAATCGATAAGTACATCCGTTTGACTGCTTTAACTACTGCTTGTAGTCGGTATTCACTGCCACATGCACTATGTAATCATGAAGATTGACTTCACACGTCATTCAACAACAAAGATCTCGGGTAGCTGTGGGAAGGCTCGCATAAAATCAATGGTCTCTGAACCCACGTTGGATATTCAGCGATTCTTCGCCGACCTCGTTAGGAATATGTGTGCCAGCTCGACGAGGGAAGGAGAAGAAATTTCGGACCGAGCGGGGACAGAGATAACCATAGAACACGCGTACGCTCTCAGACGGCTATCACGTGAGTCACAAAATTGCTCCTATCTCCGCACACGAGCTCTCTCCCATTGCCGCGTTAATATTGCTTTGTGCATTGGTCTAACACCTGCTGTGACCAATTCGAGTCTCGCTGCTCCCCTCCATCCTTCGCGCCCCATTGTGCGTAATCTCGGCTGTATTGTTCGGTCATGATCATGCTGATTATGCTTGAGCAATAGACACTTTCCATCATTCTTCTCTTGTGTGATGCATCGCGTCCTCAGAATGCCGGCGCTTTCGCCGCGAATCAGGAAACGAAGTTTTAATAATTAATTGAAGCTGTAGCGCAACCGAGGCATAATGCAATTAGCGGACGTGTAATTGCCCAATTTATCACGGGGCGATAACGAGCGCGGTTCCGCTACTGGCGATCACGAGCGTTATCGACGACTCTTTTCCTCTCTATCGCGTTTTTGCATCGAGCAACTGCGGTAAACATGTTTGCTGGCCGTCAGCAAGCTAACGAGATCATCGACGATGGATGAGCGACACCTGAATGTGCTCCTGAAACACTTTTTATGAAGGCCCCCTACAATACCTTTCATTAAGGTTGTTGTGGGGTAAAGTCAAAATGCTACCACTGCAATGAACATTTTTGTGAATGTATATTATCCCCTTGCAAATAGTCTGTTTAAATTTCAGAACGATGTACGGCATCGTTAATGAGAAAAAAAATCGTAAATTTGCAGCTCATTGCATTTCTCTTATGGAGAATTCGCAACGATTCGCCGTATTTACGTTCTAACAGCTAAGAAAATGCTGCCACATACGTAAAAAACTTATGTATAGTTCAAATAATAATCGCTTTAACGTTTGGCATTTTCCGAAGAAGATTGACAGCACCGTTATTTAATTATTAATAAATGAAAAACTCTTGGTAAAACATTTTATTTCGTTTCTTATAACTGGACTGATATGTGATGAGAATTCGATCTAGCTTACATATGGGAAAACGACAGTACAGAGACATCTTACTATTTTTATCTGCAATTCATCTTGAATGTAGTCAGCGGCAGAAGCGGATGAAGCAAGGAACACACGGTACGTCTTCACCTCACATTACCTGGTGAGAACAAATCTCAATAAAAAATAGCGATATGTCGGTCTACCAATTTTTGAGGGTGGAAGTACTGGTGCATGATTATTTGTTTGGTCATGCACTGAAAAAAAAAAAACTTACGGGCTACCAAAGCAAAAAAATGTTAATTTCAATTGCACTTTCAATTCTTACAATTCCTTATGACATTGAAACAACGATGACAAGACTGACAAGCTGACATGTTATCCGTTCAATCCCGTTTTCAATCGTAAGAATTTAAAGTAGAATTGAAATAAACATTTTTTCATCGACATATTTTTTGTTTTCCCTATGTACTCCATTTATTGATATAAACTTTGTCATCCTACACACCTCACTTTACCTGGCGAGAACAAATCTCAATAAAAAAAATAGCAATACGGCGGTCTACCAATTTTTTAGGGGTGGAAGTACTGGCGCATGATCATTTGATTGGTCCTGCACCCAAAAAAAAAAAAAAAATACTTGCAGGCTGCCAAAGAAATAAAAAAAGTAATTTCAATTTTTCTTTCAATCTTGCAATTCCAAATGATATTGAAACAACGACGGCAAGATTGACAAGGTGACATGTTATTCTTTCAATCCCGTATGCTATCGTAAGAATTTAACGTAGAATTGAAATAACAATTTTTTTCATCGATATTTTTGTTTTCAATTTTCTCCATTTTATTGATATAAACTTTGTCATCCTACACACCTCACTTTACCTGGCGAGAACAAATCTCAATAAAAAATAGCAATATGGCGGTCTACCAATTTTTTAGGGGTGGAAGTACTGGCGCATAATCATATATACTTGGTCCTGCACCGAAAAAAAACAATTACTTGCCGGCTGCCAACGAAAAAAAATGTAATTTCAATTTTTCTTTCAATCTTACAATTCCAAATGACATTGAAACAACGACGGCAAGACTGACAAGGTGACATGTTATCCTTTCAATGCCGTATGCAATCGTAAGAATTTAAAGTAGAATTGAAATAACAATTTTTTGTTTTCAATTTGCTGCATTTATTGGTATAAACTTTGTCATCCTACAGACTCCCTCTCCTTTTTTTATCATGGGAATCCGACTCTCGTGGCCTGCGGAGACTCCGAGTGCCAGTGTCGACTGCGTGCGATACACGCGTTTGTGTGTGAGTTACGCGCTCGACGGAGAATAGAACACCGGGGTGCCAGGTGTTTCGACGAGTTATTTTCGTGTGTGCAGTTTAACTCTCCGTGGCAGAGGCAGACTCGCGTATTTTTAGTGGTGCACGCCAGCATGCGTTACCACCGCGACGTTTCGACAGAGCTAGAAATAAAGTGTTTATTGAATCGGAGCCCACCTTATGGTGCTCCGCGTATAAACCTGCCTCCCGAGGGGTCGCGGATGTGCCTAACGTTATTTCATCCATAAAATTTAGCTCGACCTTATGCAATCTCCGCAGGACTATGGAGACACCGATATGCCGAAAGCGGTTCAATTTCTGGAGCGTAACGAGCGAACTTTTTCTTTTACAGTAGTCCCGCGATTAACCGGAGTCGGATTAAGCGGGAAGCGGATTAACCGTGCGTCTTCCGAGGTTTTATGCTCGAAGCAAGTCAAAGTCACTGAGTATTTAAAAAAAATACTAGCTTACGTACGATGAGTGAAAAAAAAATCCGAAGCTTTAAATTCCGATTCACACTATTTAACAATTAACTGCAAATTATGCTAAATGTCATTGTAACTAGTCAAGATAAAGTTATATACTTTCGTTCTCCTGTTCGGATTAAGTGGGGCTTCGATTATCCGTGGACTGTTCAGTCCCGAGCATCCCGGTTAGTCGGAGTTCTACTGTACATTAAAAACATAATTTAGATTCGCACATTAATACCTACAATGCCTACATTGAGCCCTACAACCACTATCAGATTCTGATAAATAGGTAAATTCGTACGAGGCTACTATAACGATTCGATCACCAAATAAATCAATCTGGAACGGACTAAGTCGGGCTCTAGTGTTTGGCTCGCGAAAACAAGATAAAATCACATTTGTGTCAACGTAGAGGCACTTCTTCTACATTCTCCTTGAGACGCTAGACGTCTCTCATTTTTTTTTTTTTTTTTTTTTTCTATGATTAAAGTCGAAGAGCGGCACACAGACTGGGATGTCTTTCGGATGAGTCCGGCGCGACTCGATGACCCGCCGTCCCTGAAAATAGTTGTCTCGCGCTTTTATTGAGTGACGAATGCCAATAAGCGAAGTGGGAGAGACAAGTAGCGGACCACAGGTCATCGACATTTTTCGGAACCAAACCGACCGTCGGTAACGATATGACTGTTATATTAGCCCTGCTCGAGTTCAGCCTGGAAACCCCGTCGAGTCTCTGAAAGAATCGCCCGTACAATATGGAATAATATAATATAATATGGAATAATATAATATAATATGGAATAATATAATATAATATGGAATAATATAATATAATATGGAATAATATAATAATAATATAATATAATATGGAATAATATAATATAATATGGAATAATATAATATAATATGGAATAATATAATATAATATCGCCCGTATTATTTTATGGCATTCGAGAAATGGGTCAAAAGAATTTTTTCATCCCACTTACGTGTCGAATTCCTTTTTTGCGTTTTTTTTTTTCGACCAACGACTGTGAATTTTTCTCGCATAAATTCTTCAAACGCCATTCTGAAAGAAAAATCTTTGCAGCTTTGAGCAAAACTCGGGGAAAACGAGATAAATCAGTTTTTTCTATACACTGATGAAGACCTGTGACTGGTTGAAACTTAATTAGATCGTTGGATAGAGGAGACCTTTTAATTAATCTCTCTACACGACATTCATTACCAGACCTTCAAACGTGAAGTTTCTTTCCTCTCGCAGAGTCGTCATGTGGAAATGTGAACAAAAATTGAACTTGGTGCTCTGATAAAAAAACATTCGGTTGCACCAAATGAGGATTCGCGCAGGGAGCTTTAAATAAATATTTAATTGATCGAAGAAAATATTTTTATGAAGCAAAAAAAATTTGGTGGAATCGTCGAAAAAATTTTTGAACTGATTAATCCTTAAACTGTACCAACTAAATATTTATTTGAACGTCCCTGCCTGAATATTTAGTTGATTATATATTGCGGTATTTAGTTGAATTATATATTGCGGCATTTACTTTTTAATCCGAGAATTGATTTGCTGAATTGAAAGGCTGCATTATTCGCTGAATAAAAAAATTTTAAACAACGAGAATATTTTTCGAGCTCGATAGAGCTGGTTCTCTCAAGCCTGACCCTGGTAGCTCTAAAATTAAAGTGGCACTTCAGGCCCTGATAAGGTCCCGAAGAGACTTGATAAGGCACCGACAAAGCTTCGATGGGTAACGCTCCAAAATGTCTACTAGCGAGAGATTGATTTTATTTTCGGCGTTATTGCTTAGCTAAAAACAAGCGAATGAGGCAAAACGGACCACTTTTGTCAAATATTCACGGAAAAAAAATCCTCTAATTTCAGATGAGGTCCGTTTTGCCCTGTTCTGTTTTATTAATTATAGTTCTTATTGCCCGGATGAAGATATAAATTCTCGTGTTTCTGAAATCTGATGGGTTCTCTTTGCATCATCTCGTGACATTCTGCACGGAGAAAAATGGGTTAGCTGCTCTAACAAAAATGAGTTTTGCTGACAATGACCTCGTTCCCGCAGCAAAAGGATTAGTGAAAGCGGCAAAAAAAAATTACGTCGAAGCAATGGGTTTTGCTAAATCTTTCTTGTTACTGGGACGATTTACCTTACTATGAGAACTAACGACGCCTGCTGTAATTTGACGGCTGAGTAATGACTGGTAATAGAACAGTTATAGATACGTACATACACTTCTTTGAAGATTGACTCACTCCGTTTGTATTTTATCATTTTATTATATGAAAATAATGTCTGCATTTGCAATTGAGAATTCTTGAAATTTGTTGGCCACCGAAAAATAATTTGACGGCCACCATTAATTTGGTTTAACTAACTATTTATTTAATTTTAATAAATATTTATTTTAATCAAATAAATATTTTACTCAAACCAAATAAACGGTGGCAGTCAAATTTTTTTTTTGTATTAAACTTCAAAAGTTATTACCTTGCGCAGTATTGGCACATATACGAGCCCCGCTGAAACGTAGGGGAGACCGGGGACAAAAGTAACACGGGTCAATTGTAACAAGCGGCTGCGCAACGCTGCGCATGATCGGACGCATCGGATATGAAGTGAGCACCATTATAGACA
>JAPYZC010011039.1:0-11639 GCA_030522665.1 Ichneumoninae sp. A BG-2022a
TCAACCATCACGGAGAAAATAGGGAAAGCGATTTGTTACCATCGGAGCATTGTTACGTGTGTGTCACATCACCTTAAGGAGGGAGTCTCGCTGCGCGCTTACTTCGCATAAGTTCGACGACAGTAAGAGAAAATTGCAAGTACTTCTTGATGGTGTAAAAATCTGAAAAAATCATGTATACTAAAGGTACTGAGAAGATTCATTTTGCACAATAATAATTGCAAAATGTTATAACAAATTCATCAAAAAATTCATTGGTTAGCAAATTATCCGGCAACAAAACTTTTTTTTTTATGAAAATGATTCGTTTATTTTTCTGAATACGTATGAATTTTTTCAGATTTTTAAGTAATCGTTGGTTTTTTATTTTTTTTTGTAGAACAAAAATCAACGATTGCTTAAAAATCTGAAAAAATTCATACGTATTCAGAAAAACAAACGACGAACATTTTCATAAAAAAAAATTTTGTTGCCGGGTTATTTGTTAGCTAATTAATTTTTGCACTCCATCTGCATGACAGCAGATGGAGTGCATTTGTCAAAACATTGACTGAATAAAAAAAAAAAACATCTCTATGGTTGCTGTTGTTGTTTTGCAATCTCGGAACAGCTTTGCCGGCTTAGCGTAACGAGCGTCAAACTTCCCATCATCGTAATTCTCGAGCTACCTTGTTTCTTCAACTGCTCAACGACGCGTTATAATTTTCGTACCGGAGAAGTGCCGGCGGGGTTTTGAGCTCCAAAGCCCCCGAGAATTACGTCATATAGCGCCATGGTGGGGGGGGGGGGAGGGGGAAGACGCAAGAGTGCAAGGTGGTGTGCAGCCCCCGGGCGAATCGAACTCAAGTTCGTATATATAGATATACATGCCTATGCATTATATATATATATATATATATATATAGCACGCCAGTTGATAATGCATACATATACATACATATATATAATATATAGCGTTGAGGTGGCGCCCACAGGCGGTAATTAAAATTATGACCTTCGACGCGAGAGAGGACGGCGGAGTTTCGCAGGCGCCATCAGTAGTACTCACTCGTGAAAATCGTCTTACAAATTACAACAAATGACCGGTACCTATAACGCTAACGTATTAACTCCCGGTGCCCAGGTTTTCAGATAATTAAATTTATCGCTGTTCTGCGTGCCAGACCGACACTCAGCCTGTCACACATGCACACACACAAGTACATATACATGCACATATACATATACATATACATATACATATACATATACATATACATATACATATACATATACATATACATATACATATACATATACATATACATATTATACATATACATATACATATACATATACATATACATATACATATACATATACATACAACAAATATATATATATATATTATTCTATATATATATACACATATATATATATTTGTTGGGGCCATTTTCTGGCAATACCGCGAGATTAAAAGCCAACAGTGCACCCGAGGAGTAATCGAGTGTGCGGGTGTCGTGCCGCCCCGCTCGCGCGGTATGCCCCGCACCCGCGCACAATCCCGGACTACATTGCGATCCAGCTGGTCTCCGCCAAAGCGTTACCGATGAATATATGCAACGGGACCAATTACCGCTCACTCACGGGTTTAATCGCCCGCTGACGGATTCACGGGAAAAAACGACGAAAAAAAAAAAATCGGACGGAATATCCACCCTTTGACACTCGACATATTCGTTTTATTTTTTGTCTGACTTTTTCGTTTAATTGACTCGTTTGAGGTGAAACGCTGCGATTTTATCGTTCGACCGGGACGATCTCTACGTTTACGGAAAATCGCGGTGCGTTTTTTTAATGAATTACTGTTATTTTTTAAAGCGAGGAAATCTATCATACAATTGTTATTATTATAGTACAGTAGTAACAATAGTATAATCGATTGCTCTTTCTTTAATTTTTAACGAAATTTTATTTATTTTTTTATTTTTATTTATTTTTTAAAAAAAGAGCAATCTATTATAGTACACTGAAAAAAAATTTCAATTCTTACAATTCCATATGATATTAAAACAACGACAGCAAGACTTTCAAGGTGACATGTCATCGTTTCAATCCAGTATGAAATTGTACGAATTCAGAGTAGAATTGAAACAACGTTTTTACTTCATTGGCAGCCCGCAAGCAAATTTTACATGATTCAACGAAATTTTTTTTCGGTGTATTGTTATTATTGTACTATAATAATAACAATAGTATAATAATAAATAATTTTATCTTTCTTTACAAAAAAAAAAAAAAAAAAAAACAATAATTCAGTAAAAAATCGCACTGCAATTTTCCTTAAGTGTGGACATCGTCCTGGCCGAATCGGGGATTACCGTCCGAAATGCGTCCGAATTTCGTAGCGCCAGATCGGGTCTGGCCGACCTTCCCGAAAAGGCCCGAGCCGTCCGTGACCAAGCCCGAACGTAACTCTGCGAAATTTCTCCGCAGTGTACGTAACAACGCATTCCTTTATTTTTCCCCTCAAATTCTCGGATATAAAAATGTACAAAAAAAAAAAAAAAAAAAGAAAAAAGTGATATTGGCTTTCGAGGGATTAATAAAGAAGCTTTCCTTGGCGATCGATGAAGCTAGAGAGCGGCGAGCGGAGGCTGGATAATTCAGAGCGTACGTGGACCATCGGCGGACGGTCGGAGGCCGGGCACGTATGATGCAGCATCCTGAAAGCGCGGACGAGGGAGAGAGTCACGTTCGCGGCGTCTCGTTGGGTCCGGCGCGCGGTGGGGCAAGACCGGCCTGCAACGACTTCGACCCGTTTCGAGGAGCAGCCTTCCTTGCACAATATACCAAATACGGTCCTAGGACGAACGATGTACGACTCCGATTATACACGAGGCAACAGCTCGTTGTTACGTACACGTGTCCCCACGTGGGTACCTAAGGTAAACGTACCAATGGCCGAACACGTCCCAGTGGCCGGACGAGGCGTGCGTGCCTAGAGACATGGAAATACGATTTTCCATGCATGTCCAGGGACTGGGACTGCTTTTTTGTCAAAAAATTGTTTATTGTTTCCTCAGACACAGATTATACAAACTCAAGGCTACAATAATCCATAAAAAAAAAACCTACATGTCATGGAATTTTAACAAGTATGTCCGCCATATACAGATCTCACTTGTTAGAAAAATATTTATTCTTGGAAAATGAAAAACTAATAAAAATCTCGGTATATAACCAGCTGTACTTCATCGAGTGAAGTAAAAAAAAACCATAAAATCACTGATCAGAAAGGAAAAAATGCAATTAAAAAAACCTTTCTACAGCGCGACTGGGACTGCTCCCTTAAGTGTCCGGGCATTGGTACGTTTACCTTATCCCTCTCAGCCTTCGGCTTGTAAATCGAGGAGGGGGGGGGGGGGTAATCCACGGTGGCCTGGGAGTGCATCGATTAAGAACAGCTTCTTCGGGAATGCTATATAAGCCCCAGTGACATCGATGCGCAGTGCGAGCGCGAGTATATGGAAAGGCTCCGAGCGTGTTCCTATATAAGTTTTCCTCAAGGTCCGGTGACGTTTCGTACCTCTTGGGAATCCCGCGGCGGCTGAGACGAGCGGTCGCAGTGGGGCACCCTGCTCGGCTGCGCGCACCGTCCCGATACTCCACACGGCCCGATGGCGAACAGCCCCTTTGTGCCCTTTTCCGGACGCATGACGAGATTTTTTAACCGGAAGTTACCGCTTCCCGGCGTGACGTTTTTCTGGTCGAAAGTCGAGAGAGGCCAGCGGTAACGTTCTCTCGGTTTGACGTCACTTCCGGTCGAGAAATTTTATCTTCGAACCGAAAGTAACGTATCTCCGGTATAACGTAACTTCCGGTCATAATAAAGATCTTCAAACCAGAAGTTACGTTTTTTCAGTATAGGGTAAAAGTGGTGAATATGGCCCACCTCGATTAACACGTAAATCAATGATATATGGACCGGGCCATATTCCCCACTTTTACCCTAACGTAACTTCCGTCCGAAAAATGAAGATCTTCAAACCAGAAGTGACGTTCTTCCACTTCACGTAACTTCCGGTCAAAAAATGAAATCTACAAACCAGAAGTGACGTTTTTCCAGTATAACGTAACTTCCGATCGAAAAATCAAGATCTTCAAACCAGGAGTGACGTTTTTCCAGTATGACGTCACTTCCGATCGAAAAATCAAGATCTTCAAACCAGGAGTGACGTTTTTCCAGTATGACGTCACTTCCGGTAAAAAAATCAAGATCTTCAAACCGGAAGTGACATTTTTCGATATGACGTTTCCAAACCGGAAGTGACGTATTTCCCGTTATAATGTCACTAGTGCTCGAAAAGTGGTATTTTCAAACCGCATCTATCAATATATTTATCTATCTGTGTATTCGAGATTACCTCGATAAAGTTTAAATGGTTCTCGAAAGAGTGGAAACGGCACTGTTAACCAACCGTTTCCACGCTTTCGAGAACCATTTAAACTTTGATGGGTTATCGAACATATATATATTTTTTTATTGAATATAATTTAATTTGCGTGTGTGAAGCTCGATGAATGAACGACGGCGCGTCGACGAGGCCAATTCACCTGCCCGGTACACACATAGTATATCGCGATACGGATCTCACGATTCCACCGGGCCGATTCTATTATGGACAATAATTGATCGAGAATCCTCGATCGGGTGCTTTCCGCCTCTCTCCGTTCGTCGTTCCCTTGTCTACTTATCTGTCCTCCACCTCCATCCACGTTTATCGCCCTCGCCCGTCGACGGAGCGCTTCCATATAAATCGAGGCATTTTAATTCACGCCCGCGGAAAATTCTACGGGAGAGTCTGCGAGGGCCGCGTCGGATTATAAGAGGAGAGACACTTTACTACCGTTAAAGGAATTTAATCGCTCGGGTTTAACGAGACGAGAGTAATTGTCGTTCATTGCGAATAATAGATCGAGTGGGCTTCAGTGAATAACTCATTCTTTCCTCAGATTCGAGTCTCCCCTCCTCCTTCCCGTTCCCGGAAATTCTTTGTCGCGAGCAATCTTGACGTTGGATCGTTATCGCCGATCAGCGATCCGATCGAAATGAACGTCTCTGCATCCGATTTATCGGCTACGGGTTAACAGATTTCAGCGATAAATATTTTTGCATATATGCAAATCGATTATAATCTTTACTGATTATAATCTTATAATCAATAAATTAGTTAAATTAATTATAATATATTAAATATTAATATTTATTAATATTATTAATTAAATTCATTATAATCTTTATTGATTCAATTTTATTGCTGAATTACATTGTATTGTTAAATTTAATTTTATTGTTCATCCAGAAAAGAAAAATTATTTGATGTCCACCGTTTAATTGGTTTAAGTAAAATATTTATTTGATTTAAAGCTCTTAAGGCCCACGCGGAGAGGAGAAGCTGTGTGTAAAACAAATTGTGCAAGTCGCTAATGAAACGCTAAATAATATAGTTTTTTTTCTACTAATAAAACTTAGATTGCGGACAGGTGCTTATGGCACTTTCGCAATCATTTTATGTATACTGAGCGCGACAGGAATACTTCGTATTTTAAGCATTAGCTCCACTAGATAAAATGCGGAATTATATAAAATGTTACCAAATGTGCAAATGTAAATACCAGATGAATAGATTTATGTTCAATATGCCCAATAAACTTATTATTATTATTATTAAAAAAGATATATATATATATATATTTATTTATTAAATGCAAGAAATTATTTCAATCAACTAAATATTTCACTTAAACCAAATAAACGGTGGTCGTCAAATAAATTATTTTTCCGGACGTTGAGTTGAGTTTCATCGTTAAATTGCAGTTTATTATTAACTTTGATTTAATAAAAATCACATCGGCGACCTAAATCTCAAAGAGCAATTTTCCGAGAGTGTTTAAAGCGGCAAATAAAAATCGCGGAAGTAGAATAATCGCTGCAGCGACGATTATCGATGACGTTCGGTAACCCGGAATTCTCGTCTCCCGAGATTTGCAGTAATAATTGTATTTTACGTCAGCGTATTTCAAGCGCATTAATTTATTCGCGCGTGAACTCGCGTTCTCGCGAGTTGCGGGGTTCGTCGGGCTGTCTCGCGATCGGTTAACACATCGGCCCGATACACCTGCGTTTTCGCAGGAGGCTGCCTTGCCCCGGCTTTGCTCGACCCGGCAGAGTTTCAAGCATCGTTCCCGCGCGTGGGACCTCGTTAAAGTCATTAGGGAAATCAAGGGAATGCTCGCGGCTGTACGCCCTCATTCGTTACCGTCGAACACACGCACAGGTCGCAACGCACGTTCCGGTCCTCGTGTGCGTTACCCGTTCGGGTTGACTCTCTCGATGCAACGGAAACTCGGCACGCAAACATCGGCGCTGTTCTCGCGTACGCGAAAGCATAGTACAGTATTGCCTCGCAGCATGCCAACCGCGAGGTCGAACGAAACCTTACAATAAGTGACGGAGATTTTTTTTTTAAATTCCCTAGTGACGCCATTTCCGGTTTGAGAATCGCAGTAATCGACCGGAAGTGAAATTTGAAAATTTCATCTATGGCTGACAGAGATTTGAGAATTTCATCTATGGCTGACAGAGATTTGAAAATTTCATCTATGGCTGACAGAGATTTGAAAATTTCATCTATGGCTGACAGAGATTTGAAAATTTCATGTATGACTGACAGAGATTTGAAAATTTCGTCTATGACTGACAGAGATTTGAAAATTATTATCTATAAGAATCACTTCCGGTCGAAAAATCTCTTTTTTTCGGCAGAAATTAAAAAATGTTACCTAGGAAAATCACTTAAGGTCGAAAAAAACTTTTTTTTTTTTGACCGGAAGTGACGTCGCGGAGAAAATTTTCTCAGTATTACCTCGCAGCCTGCCAACGGCGACATCCAACGAAACCCTACACTAAGTGACTGAGATTAAAAAAAAAATCCATAGTGACGCCACTTCCGGATTGAGAATCGCAGTAATTCACCGGAAGTGCAACGTGAATATTGTATCTATTATTGACAGAAATTTGAAAATTTTATCTATGAAAATCACTTCCGATCGAAAAGTCTCATTGTTTTGTCGCCGAAAGTGACGTCGCAGGGAAAATTTTCTCGGTGACGTCACTTCCGGTTAAAAAATCAAAAAAACGTCACCTAAGAGACATTTGAAAATGCGCTCTATGACGTCACTTCCGGTTCAGAAATCTAGTTTTTTTTTTACCGGAAATACCGTCGCAGAGAAATTCATTTAATGTGACGTCACTTCCGGTTGAAAAACATAATATTTTTTTAACCGGAAGTGACGCCAGAGAGGGAAAATATGACAATTTGCTCTATGACGTGACTTCCGGTACAAAACCCAATTTTTTTTCACCGGAAGTGACCTCACAGAGAAGTGTAAACATTTTTATTTCACTCGGTGCGTAAAGTGCAGTTTTACGGACGCTTCGCGCGCGTAAAACTCCTCTTTCGCACGTTGAGAAATAAAATTTCGTACGATACTCGTGCGAAAAACGTTTTCTTAACTCGTGTGATTGCAACACTCGCCTTCGGCTCGTGCTGCAAACTCACACTCGTCACAGATAAAAGTTTCACCATTGTCTCTGTGACGTCACTTCCGGTAAAAGATTTTTAAACCGGAAGTGACGTCACAAAAACAAAGTCAAATTTCTCTCCGTGACGTCCCGTTCGGTGAAAAATTGAAACGTTCCGAATCGGACGAAGGGAGTGTTTCATTTATTTTATCGCAAGAATTTTGATCGGTCGATCAAAGCTACGCGAGCCGAAAAGTGCAACTCTGCACTTTTGCAACCGGGAGGTTGCACTTTGCGGGTTTAGACTGTACAACGACAGAGACAAACCGAATGTTACACCGGGCGAAATAGTAGACGAGCGGAGCACATTGTCCAAAGCGAACCTGGAAACCCGCTCGTCGAACAGCAAACGCTTATGCATATAACTCGCGCACGCGAACTCTCGCGGGTCGCGCGGCAGCTTATTCCGCCACAATGTCCCAATTACCGTGAGCTCCAACTCCAATTAATCGCGATTCTCGATAAACCTCAATTTTATGTATTTCTCCCTTCTTGCGCCATTCGCTCGGGGTGAAATTTTCCTCCACCCTTTTATTTTTATTTTTTAATTATTATTTATTCTCACTCGCGAGTTGATCCGTCGGACTGTAAATCGTCGCCTCGTTATACGCAAAATTTATAGCCGTTTCATCGGCGCTCGATTGTTAAACCGCGCGCTACGCAAACTCGCGGATTAATAATATGACGCTTGCCGATAATGCCATTCGCTACATTCATCGCTGTGTCAACGACGCACGTACGAGCAATACCGCAGGTTTACTTTGATCATTCGAAGCTCGTGGGAATTTTTTTTTTTTTTATACTAGTTCGAAAATCCGTTCACACAAGAATCCGAATAAAAATAAAGATTCTTTCTTTTTATCCAATAAATGTTGTATAATAAATAATAATAACATTAACATAGAATTTCTAATCTGTCCCGGTAATCGGAATTCACTTGTAAAAAAAAAAATCAATTTCCTTCGCCACAAAAAATAATACAAAAATTTAAATTCAGTCGTACATTCGATAGTGTATTTTCACAGGACCGTCAAAGCTTTGATTATTAAAAGGAAATTGGTATAAATGCTGTGTAAACGACTGTGTAAATAACGCGTTTTTATTTTTATCGTTCGAAATTTAAGGATTTCTTTTTTTTTTCTACTACACCCTTTAGAACAAGAATCCGAATGAAAATAAAAATTCTTTCTTTTTATTCAATGAAATTAGTATAATAAATAATAATAAAATTAACAAAAAATTTCCAATCTGTTCCGGTAATCGGAATCCACTTGTAAAAAAAAAATCAATTTCCTGCGCCACAAAAAATAATACAAAAATTTAAATTCAGTCGTACATTCGATAGTGTATTTTCGTAGGACCGTCAAAGCTTTGATTATTAAAAGGAAATTGGTATAAATCTGTAAATACCGCGTTTTTATTTTTATCATTCGAAATACGTGAATTTTTTTTTTTTGCTACTACACCCTTTAGAACAAAAGTCCGAATAAAAATAAAAATCATTTCTCTCTGAATTCCCATTAAATGAATACAATAAATAACAACAAAATGAACAGAAAATTTCCAAACTGTACCGGCAATCGGGTTCCTCTTGTAAAAAAAAATATCAATACCTTTTGCCACAAAGATAATACAAAAATTTAAATTCAGTAGAGCAGTACATTTCCACAGGACCGTCAAAGCTTTGGTTATTAAAAGGGAAACGCTTATAAATGCGCGACGGTATTCCGGTGACGAATAAAAATCCCGGCTCTTCCAAAGCGCCCGCCCGGGCTCGTAAAAAAAAATAATAATAATAATTGCGAAGACTAAAACCATAAAAGTTCGTTTCGACGGATTTAAAGTTACAAACCGCACGGCGACAGCGAGATCGCCGAAAAATGGAGGAGCGTTGCCGGCGAGCGTGGGTGAACCGAGGACCGCGAAGAATCGGGCGAATACATAAACGGCGAAACGTTTTCCCGAAAAGCGGTCGGATCGCGCGGATACACTGGCTGCCTGGCGACGAGAGATTATGCGAAGGGATAGAGAGGAGGGCGCATAGCTCGTTCGCTATCTACATCAGTCCGCCTCTCATTAGCGGAACTGGTTTATCGTCCTCGTCCATCCTCCCCCGCTCGGCTGGCACGGTCGCGGAATGAGCCTCGTATAATTTCCCGCTTCTCTCCGCCACTTCTCCGGGATTCCCCCGCCCCAAATTCCTATATATGTTATATATATATGTATATATATATATTTTGGAAGAGCGGGGTAAAATGGGACAGTGGGGCAAAACGCAATTTTCCAATCGTTTTTGGATGGAAAGGGGGCAAAACGGGTTCGAAAAAGCGCATGGTTCGATGGGGCAAAATGGAACACCCAAAAACTATTGGGAAATTGCTTTTTGCGCCACTGTTCCATTTTTCCCCACTCTCCACTTCTCCGGGATTCCCCCGCTCCAAATTCTTATATATATATTATATATATATATATATATATATATATATATATATGGGAAGAGCGGGGCAAAATGGGACAGTGGGAGAAAACGCAATTTTCCAATCGTTTTTGGATGGAAAGGGGGCAAAACGGGTTCGAAAATCCGAATGTTTCGATGGGGAAAATGGAACACCCAAAAACTATTGGGAAATTGCTTTTTGCGCTACTGTTCCATTTTTCCAGACAATAATTTTTTTGGTACCCCATTTTGCCCCGGCCTCCCCTAATATTGGGGTGTCCCGTTATTCCCCGCCTCGGGGTTATTTTTCATGTGCCCATTTTGCCCCGTCAGCCCATTTTGCCCCGTGGGTCCGTCGTGCCCCGGTCCCCCCTATATAGGCGTAGCTGGAAAGTCGCACCGGCGGGAAACTCCGGGGCGAGCTGCGAGGCCGATTCTACACCGACGTGAATTTCGGCTCGTCTGCCACCCCGAGCTTTATTAGCGATATTTATCGGGACACTTGGCTGAGCGCCGTTGGATAGATTGCGGCGTTTCCGTCCTTGCCGGAATATTCGCTCGTGGTATATAAGCTTCCCGCCGGGGCAGCAACGCGGCATAGCATGGGAGGGGTGAAATGGACCAGGCATTTGAGATCTTATTTTTTATCTCGCGCAAAATTGGCAAAGGTGGTCCGTTTTAGCCCCACGGTGTCGCCCGCTGGAAGATCGACTTCCAGCTGAAAGTGTCGATCGCAATCGCATCTTCCGACAACCCTCTTTCAGCGCCTGCGGTGTCGTTCGTTCGGCGAGCCGTACAGAAGTCCTCGCTGCACCGACACTCTTATTTTATACTGGTAAAAAAAAAAAAACAAAAAAAAAATTGCACAGCCGTAAGCATCTCGATGTCTGCGGCGCGAAGCAATAAACGGGACTTCAACGAGGTCCGCTCGATTCCCAAGAGTGAAATAAAGAATTCGCTCGGGTTCGCCGTGGCGAAAAAAAAATAGCTCGGACGATCCGTGTTACCTATTTGTACCATCGCTATCGCAACGTCCGTCTGTACGAGAATGTCGGGAAAAAACGTCCGAGAAAAATTGCAATTCGAGGCAAAATGGAACACCCCCGAACCTGACCGTTACGATGAGAGACTGGATTTTTTCGAATTCGCTCTCATTCAAGAGGTATTCCATTTTGCCCCCATGAACAAAGTCCCAATTTTCGCACTCCGAGTCTTCCAACTCATTCTTCTCTGCATATCTTGCAACGCTCCATTTTGCCCCGTGTCCGGAGTCTACGCCGGTCCATTTTATCCCTCTCCACCCTACACAGGGTGGAGAGGAATAAACTTACACCTGATTTATCTCGAAAAATACGGCTCCGATAAAAAATTGAATGTCAATGAAAGTTTTAGGGTTCGAAGGGGGACGTTAAAAAAATTTTTTTTGTACCACAATTCAAAATGGCGGCGCTAAGATGGCCTACATGTTTTTTTTTTATGGAAACACGACATTTCTTTGTCACTAAAAAATTTGTCGGATCAAAACTAACAACTTTTGTAGGAACATTTTTTTGATAAAGTCCATAATTTTTGGAG
>JAPYZC010011049.1:0-19585 GCA_030522665.1 Ichneumoninae sp. A BG-2022a
GATTTTTCCAGATTTTTATCCGATCGAGAAGTGTTTGTAATTCTCTTTTATTCCTCTCAAACTTAGGCGGCGTCAGTCATTGCGCTAGTACTACCTTAAATCAATTTTTTTAAAAAGCTGAACAAGCCTCAGATGAAATTTTCAGACGAGATACGCGCTGACCCTTTTACCTCGTAAAAAATTATTGCCCGCACGAGAAAACTAAATTTTATGCGATATATATATATTTTTTTTTGTGTTTCGATATACCATGTGCATCAGGTTCCGCCGCAGCTGGGAGCCCACTTTTTTCAGGGCTCGTCCGATTTTTACCTTTCGACGATCATTTAGTTTGCAATCACGTAGACTGCGTCACTTTTCCCATCCACGCGACTCCCGTCCAGGCTGGAGTTATATTGAGGCATCAATATTTATGGCATCGTAAAACGTCAGGTCTATTTAATTTTACGTCCTGCACCGTAAACGAGCTCGACGTGACTGACCACTCTGCTCGTGCCGCTGCTGTGTGTCCCCTCGTATACGGGAGGTCTCCTCTTCCCGAATAGCTCTGAGAACTGAGACGGCGATGACGACGACGACAGCCGAGATTTATCGGAGAAACGGACGCATCATATTGGAGTCGTCAAATGATAAATGTCCGGAAAACAAGATTTTACGTTATAAAAAAAAAAACTGGAATCATAAAAATTGTCGATAACAATTTATTATAACGTGCTTCAATTTTACAGCAAAAATTATACAAAGTTACAAAAAAGATGAAAGAAATAAGAGGATTGGATAAATCAAATTTGTCCTTTCTTTTTTCAGATCTATGTACATCGAAAATGATTTATTGCCTTTATTATTTAGTTTGCGTATATCGTTGTGCATAACGAGTGACTTGAGAAATTTATCAGGTTTATGAGTGCAATGACTGCCCGATGCGTATATGAGTCA
Organism: Ichneumoninae sp. A BG-2022a; assembly: GCA_030522665.1. Classification (NCBI taxonomy): domain Eukaryota; kingdom Metazoa; phylum Arthropoda; class Insecta; order Hymenoptera; family Ichneumonidae; species Ichneumoninae sp. A BG-2022a. The sequence continues at coordinate 937 of JAPYZC010011049.1, forward strand.
ATAATAAATTAATACAAATTATATGGACATTAATAGTATTGATGTATATGCATGTGTAACTTTTAAAAACTTTAAAAAAAGAAAGTAAAACGAGCGTTAAATAAATCAAATGTGTCCTTTTGTTTTTTTTTTCAGATCCATGTACATGAAACATTATTTATTGAAAAGTTTACGTACATAGTTACGAGCGCGATAACCGCTGGCTGCACGTTTTCGTGAATTATAAATGAATACAATTTATATGGACATTAATAGTATTGATATATATGCATGTGTACAAAACTTTGAAAAACTTTTTAAAAAAGAAACAAAAACGAGGGTTAGATAAATCAAATTTTTCCTTTCGTTTTTTTTTTCAGATCTATGTACATCAAACATTATTTATTGACAAGTTTACGTACATTGTTTTACATAACAAGTGACTTCGGAAATTTATCACCTTCATGAGCACAATAACCGCACGATGCACCTATGAGTCAATTATAAATTAATACAATTTATAACGACATTAATAGTACTGATATATAATGCATGTGTACATATCTCTACAAATACGTACAGTTTGAGATCGAAACGCGTACACACAACATGTTTGCGTATACATTTATGTGACAGGATCGACGGCAAACTTTCCCGGAAAATCTTTAACACTAAAATATATCTATGTATTATATATAATATATATGTATATATATTATATCCCTATCTACAGTATATAAATAATCGACAGACATATTTTTCTTCTTTTTCGTGTCCATTCGTTCGCATTATTATTATCATCGGTAATCGTGCGGATGAGGCAGGGGGCTCGTGTGCCATGATCCGTTCGATTTCCGTAAGAATAATTCCGCGCATATTTACCCCCGAACACAATGTTAAACGAGAATACAATAACACACGCTAGGCATTGTTTCGATGACTTTAGTTTATCGCTCGATTACAAATACAAATACAACAATACAAATATACTTAAACGGATGTGTTTGACGCGAAACTCGAACCTGCGAGACGCCAATCCTATTTCATTCGCCGGAAATGTATTGGACAATTATCGGTAAACATATTCCGTGCAATCTGCGGCATATCCAATATCGCGTATATATATATATGCATACATAGAGATTTCATTTATGTATATAACTTGTGAAGGAATTTTTATATCTATTTATTATACGTAAATTTATTTAATCTTTTTGTTGTATCACACAGTTCTCTCTATTTACACATTTACCATAAAGAAATGAGGATTTTTCTTTCCTTTAATTTTGTATAATTTTATAGTAATTTTGTAATTTTGTAATATATCGGATAGATGTATTAGACGGGCCGGGACTGAGATTGATCGCACCCTCATCGACACAGCGTCTCGGAGGTGTAGTGAACAGACCGCCTTATCTCTGCGTAGTATCGTATAACGGGGAAAAATATGCTTGCAAGAGACACCTACCGACCGATATCGGTCACGGGGGGAGATTTTTTCCTCTCTTTCACTGGGCACCCCCAATCGTCTTCCGGGTCCTTCAGGTTGAGTCGGGGTGTGTCCGACTTCCGGGGCTTTCACATTACACTCGGATAAAACACGCGGGACGACAGAAAGCACTCTCTGCGAACAGGCTTTGACGTTTTTCGAAGCCCGGACCCGACGAGTATAAGCCAGTCGATGTCCGGACCTTGTTTTCGTGTTTTTACTTTAGTTCTCAAAGATCGAGGTTTTCTTTAATGCTTTCCACTTTTCAACCGCCCCCTCTGGGCGCTATTTTTCTCTCGCGCTCGGCTGTGGAGACGGGAGGTCGGATAAAAAAAAATGAATGCCTCGAAGCACGGTCTACACGTGGTTCCGGAAGCGCCGATCGCGTTCAAAGTTTTCCGATGGGAGCCAGGACGGCGGAAATATCTCACAATGCACCGCCGTCTGCGGAGGTTCTCGGATGTCGTCGCATTCGCGTGGAGTTCCGGTGGGTCTTCGGTACAATTCTAGAAAGTAAGTACGAGAAAAAGATACTCCGAAGCTGCATTCGAGCGCGATATCATTTGATTCTCGGATGCTACAGGAAGTTGTATACCGAGCGGCGCGGAGCTTTCGGGCTTGAGAGATAGCGGAACCGAAACCATCCCTCTGTATTTCGTATTGTACGAAGGTGTATATACTCGTTTTTCCTCGGTGGGTATGTGTACTTGTGTGGTATACACATACGGATCAGTTGCCGAACAGAGACGCTGCTCGACGGATCGCAAAGAAAGTCCCTATATCGTGCACATCCTGACAATCCTACAACAGTAGTTTCCTCGTAACAGTCGAAAGAACACGTGTTTACTGGTGTACAGGGTACAGGATCTATCAAAGTTTCGACACTGTCGGGACAAAAACAATAATGGTAATAATGGTAATAATGGTAATAATGGTAATAATGGTAATAATGGTAATAATGGTAATAATGGTAATAATAATACTAATGATAATAATAATAATGGTAATAATGGTAACAATTATAATAATGGTGGCCGCGGTCAGGGAAAATTGGGAAAAGTCAGGGAATTTCAAAATTGGTCAGGGAAAAAGTAAATTCTTGACCAATTCCCGAACCTTCCATAAATAATTTTTTTTTAAAGTCCATTAGAGGGAGACTTAAAAAAAAAGATTGGGAAAATTTTGAAAGCAAAAAAAAACAGAATTAAACATTAATACAATAATTAGGCATTTTCATTTGTATCGTTAATTTAAAAAAATAGAAGACGTTAGAAATTTGGTCAAGGAAAGTTTTTAATTGGTCAGTGAAAAGTCAGGGAATTTTTTTCGCGGGAAAAAACGGGCACCACGTAATGGTAATAATAGTAATTATACCATTATGATAATAATGATGATAAAATCACCAGGGGCGAGGAGATATGGCGAATTTTGAGCTCGCCCGTATCTAGCTTGGAACGTGTTACGGAACAGCCAAGTTCCGGTGCTCGCTCGATGTGAAACACACTTATCGAAGCTCTCGATGTAGCACGGAATGTGAAGCTGAACTCTCCCTGTACTACTTGTGACCCATTCGAATCACGTGGATGTTAACGGATGTTCACCGCCTCGAGCCAACTTCCCAACAATGGACCTGCCATTACTGGGCGAAAGATGATCCACCCTTCCGACTTAAAACTCTCCGGGGACAAGGTATTGTGCACGCTCTTCACCTACTTTATTCTAACCGCACCCAACGACTTCGAACATTTTTTTCAATCTTTTTCCCCGTCCGACGTTTCACGCTTTTTTTATTCGCTCGTTTATTTTTTGTCTCGAGATCCCGTTTTACATGGTGTCCAAAGGTCGTGAAATCGCTGAAGTTCTTCATTTCTTTGAAATTCGACACGGATACCAAACACCGTTACTCGATCTCACAATATTCGCAGACTTCCTTCGCATTTTTTTCGCTATCTCTCCGCATCTATAGTCGCAGTCTCTCCACTGAAAAAAAATTCACTTGCGGGCTGTCAAAGAAACAATTTTGTATTTCAATTCTACTTTCAATTCTTACAATTCCATGTGATATCGAAATGACAACGGTAAGATTGTCAAGGTGACACGTTATCGTTGCAATCCCGTATGGAATTGTAAGAATTCAATGTAGAATTGAAATAACATTTTTTTTTCTTTTGCAACCCCCAAGCAAATTTTTCTTGAGTCATTGATATTTTTTTTTCAGTGTACGCTTCCGCTTTCAGGGCTTTATTTCTGAGAACATAGTAAGGTTCTATCGATTGGCTATAACAGCGGGTTCGGGAAGTGTCATTAATAATTCGTAGAAACATACCGTATTGCAACGTTAATACGATTTCGCTCCGACTTGATTCAGAAGTCCACGGAAAGGTATGTATTAAGATGATTCTTTCAATTCTTACAATTCCATGTGATATCGAAACGACAACGGCAAGATTGTCAAGGGTCACACGTTATCGTTGCAATCCCGTATGGAATTGTAAGAATTCAATGTAGAATTGAAATAACATTTTTTTTTCTTTTGCAACCCGCAAACGAATATTTCCTTGAGTCATAGACATTTTTTTCAGTGTGCGGTTCCGCTTTCAGGGCTTTATTTCTGAGAACATGAGGATTTCTGAGAACATGAGGATTTCTGAGAACATGAGGATTTCTGAGAACATGAGGATTTCTGAGAACATGAGGATTTCTGAGTTTCTGAGAACATGAGGATTTCTGAGAACATGAGGATTTCTGTGAAGTGAGGTTCTATCGATTGGCTATAAAAGCGTGTTCGGGAAGTGTCATTAATAACTCTTAGAAAGATACCATATTGCAACGTTAATACGATTTCGCTCCGACTTGATTCAGAAATCCACGGAAAGCTATGTATTAAGAGGAAGCGTATGTATTAAGCGAAAACGTATGTATTGCGAGGAAACGTATGTGTAAAGAGGAAACGTATGTATTACCACTCGACGCCGAGTGCCTTCTCCTGATTAATAATGAAGCTGCCTGCAGCGTACATTTTTCATACGTATCGAGGTCATCCGTATGTTCGTTACATTGAATTTCTCGCAATATTGAATGCTGCAAGTCGAGCCACGAGCCTTACTACTTTCCACGCTGCTTCGTCGGCGAATACGAGGAAGCACCGGAGTTCTTACTCCGCAGTTCGAGTAGGCACTTTAATCGACATAACGGGGGGAAAGTCACGAGAGCTTCGTAGAATCCTCTCCAGGTACTTTCAAGATCCCCGTCGGCCTTTCCTTTGTGACCGTTATGTTCCGCCACTTTTTTTTTACTCCCCTCGCCGTGACGACCTCGTCTTTGCATCTTATCTGCTCGATTCCAGAGGCAAACATGAATTTACATATGCGCAACTCGGGAAAATTAAAACTCTTCAGCTGGTGTTAATTTCAATTCCAGTCAAATTGGAAAATATTTTGGCAACGTTCCCAAGCAGCGTAATTTGCGAAGATTATCAAAAGTAACTTTTTTTCGCTGACGCATCGAAAGGTCGAACGGTTAATCCAATCTTAATCTTACCGGGCACAAAAATTAAGTAAAAAATTAAGTTTCATTCAATTCCAGAATCAAACGAGAATTTACATAAGCGCACCGTGCGAAAATAAAAACTCTTCAGCGTCATTAATGTCGATTTCAGTCGAATTGGAAAATATTTTGGCAACATGCCCAAGTAGGGCCATTTGCGGAGATTTTCAAAAGTATTTTTTTTTTCTCGAACATTATAAATTGAGCATCGAAGGATCCACCAGTAAAAACTGTTAAATCCAGAATTAAATCTGCCGGAGTCAAAATTCATGTGAATAGCGAAAATGTAGGAATAGCGGCGCAGTTTGATCCGACAATGTGGGAGTTGTTCGGCAAACTAAAATAACGTGCTTGAAGCGTTTCGTTTCGCGAACTTCGCTGTTTATGCACCGGCGAGCGCATAGCGCATTTATGAAACATTTGCCTTTCTGGAATGAACAAACTGCTGCAAATAATTAGATGAGCGCTTCGCCAACGAGCGTGTCTGTCGTCCCACGTTATATTTTATCCGGCGGGTTTGTTCGGACCATAAACTCTCGCACTCAAAACAAATTGGATTCTCGTGTGTTTGACATCAGTCAGGGAATTTCCACCGAATGTAATTCCGTGCAGTCTAAAACTTTTTGACGAATCACGACTCCAGCGGCACAGAGTTGACTCTGTGTCAAATACGTACCTAACCGAGCTCGCCTTAAATTTCGTTCTTCTCTCGTCAAAGCTGCGATCATCAACTTCTGGACACAAGACACCCTCCAAATTGCTTCCCGACATTTGATTATCTAAATTTTGTTTCTACAACTCCGTCCTTCTGCAACAGACATCGTGGAAGAAATAATTAATTATGATGCTCTATATATAATAAATAAGCTAATTAAATATATACGCTAGTATAATATATATAAAAAAAGTAAATCATGTGAGTCAAGAAGTGGTATACACATCTTTGAAAAAGTAAAAACATTGCTCTTCCCAAAAAATGTTCATAAAAATAATGGCTTAAAACAAAAATCAAAAGAAGTGAAATCATATGAGCCAAGTAGGGGTATACAAATGGTATACATACTAAGTATGAATAGTGATGAAAAAATACGAAAATAAAAACAAAATGTTTTATCATATTTATCAATCGAACAATAGTACCGGCATACAAAAACTTGGCGTGCCAGTTTTTTTTACACTAGCTGTCGTATATGGTTCATTAAAATAATCGAGGAAGGGGGAGGAGGATGCACCTGAAGGTTTCGTTTCATTCGCCACTTCCTCAACTGCTACTTGATTCATGATCTAGTAGTATGAACGCGTTTAGAGCATTAAGACCCTTTAAAAATACATTTAAAGAGTCAGCTTTGGGGAAAACTCTTCGGTACTGCATAGTACATACCTCAAGTAGTATCTATGAATTATTTCAGAATTTTCTCGGCATGCTACCGGCCAGTCCGAATCTCTATGAGATCGAACAAACTCGTTTAGAGCATTAAGACCCTTTAAAAATACATTTAAAGAGTCAGCTTTGGGGAAAACTCTTCGGTACTGCATAGTACATACCTCAAGTCGTATCTATACGCTAGTATAATATTGTAACGAATATCGTACGCGGTAAGACAGATGATTATCCTCGGTAAGCGGTCACGAGAACCGTTCGGACAATAGGACATTTGACGGACGAACAAACGATCGACTTCACAGCAACCGTAGATTTGACAGTCTTATTCGGGACATTAACACGAACGGTCACAAAAGCATAACTCGAGCCTATAAATAGCCCAATTAGCATTTTTTTAATAATCTGTTGACTTTTTATTTCCGCGAAACGTTACAGAATATATGCTAATATAATATGTAAGTTAATATGTAAGTTAATATATAATATATAAAACCCAATATAATATTGGGTACGTTACGGTGATATAGCCATGGATTTTTAAACAACGAAAATTTGAGGTTTAACATTTTTTAAACTGTGCAACCGGCGGCGCCTTTCGTTTGTAACCTTAAAAGATATTACAGGTGGTAATCTCAATCTGGTTGCCCTATAAGAGTTATTCTGTAAAGCTCTTTCAACGAACTTTAAAACGAATGATGGATGTAAGAACAGAATTTCAATAAATCCGATGTGCACTGATAAAAAAATACGGTTCAGTCAACTAAGATTCGGGCAGGGACGTTCAACTAAATATTTTTTTGGTTACAGCTAAAAAATTGGTTAGTTCAACAATTTGTTGGGTGATTTCACAAATATATTTTTGAGTAATTAAATTATTTTATTCGACCAACAAAATATTTATTTGAACGTCCCTGCCCGAATCTTAATTGATTCAACTGTACTTTTTTACCAGTGTAATATAAATGATGCATTGCGTGGGTGGTGCGCATTCGTGAATACAAAGCGGATTCACTGAGCCGAAAAATGTCCCGTATAAATTCAGTGAAATATCAATTAGACTTACGCAATGAAACACAGAAGTAAAATGCAAAACAGAGTCGAAGTGACGCACATGTACGTGCTTTGCCGGCCGGAAAAATTCGCAACACTCAATTGTATTATATTTTTTTTATACAAAAGTCTCGTGAACAATTCAGTCTTCTCATAGCCGGAAAAAGGGGAGAGCGGGGTAAAATGGGGCAACGGGGCAAAACGGGGTTTTTGGGCAAAACTAAATTTTCCAATAATTTTTGGATCCGTAAAGGTGGCAAAACTGGGCAGAAAAGCTCTGTCCTGATGTATCCGGATATAGCGAATTCGGGCTTCCAAAAATTATTGGAAAATGACGTTTTGCCCAAAACCCCCCTTTTGCCCCGTTGCCCCATTTTGCCCCGCTCTACCCTACTTGGATGGGTGACGCGGTCGCCCATCCAAGCCGTCTTTCTTTAAAGGCGGGGTCAGCACTTTCATGGTAAAAGTCTCATGACTTGTCATTTCCTTTGGTAACAAAATGGGACCAAAACCCGTCCATGCCATTGATAACACTTTCTTTCCCACCCCAAAAAAAGTATATATACAAATTTACGGCAAATTCGCGTGCGCAACAGTTTCACTCAATACTCGACGGACATACATCAACCGTACGAAAAATGCTGAAAAGTCGTTTGTCCCGGTCGCTTTCTCGTTCTCCAGTGAAAAAAGCCCCGACGCAAGAAGACGTTTATACAGTTCAACAGTACATCTGTGCGCTCCAGTGCGTTTTCCTCCTCGCGTAGAAACACGATTAAATTGAAACACCGCTGAGTCGGGAACGAAGCGAGAAGAGGCGATATAGGACGAGAAAAGAGAAAGAGTAAAGATTTTCATTACTGAGTTTTCTACTCTCACGCTTTTCTCTCTACTCGCGCTCTCGTCGCAGGCGGTTCCGTCAGCGGCAACGGAGTCGGAGCATCCACTACGTCGTGCAATTTCACCGATTCGCCGCGCAACGATCCGCGGCTCCGATTGAATTTCTGGCGAAATTAAACGGCGAAGAGTCAAAATTGTGAGCGAGTATGGAAGCCGCACATAGAAAGAAATGGAGGAATCCGAGATACAGCGAATCGGATAAATTCGAAGAAGCAATCAAAATACACTAAAGGCACTGATAAAAATATTTGATTGACACAAACAAATTTCGTTTCAATCAACTAAATGGCCCGGGTCAACTAAATATGTACGCAATACAAACACAATAATTGATTGCTTTTCCGAAATGAGAACCACCACGACCAACATGACGCTAAGTGACTTCAGATGAATTTAGTTTGTAGTAATAAAATATGTATTTTATCTAACTTATATGTGTAATTCAGTCGACAAACTTCGAGATGCTTCAATTACATCTCTTTTTCGAGTAAACAGAGACGGTGCTTCTGGAATAAATATTTCGTTCAAGCGCACCCAGGAAAAAGTTTATTCCAATTAAAGAAGATTTATTAAGGACGAAGACATTTTTTTATTTGCTTCATAACTTTATAGAGCATTTATTAATTTCTAATGTATTTATTTGTTTGATAATATTACTCTTATTATTTTTTATTTTGGTTATAATAAAGTTGGGAGGTCATCCATGGGTTCCCAATGGACGCTCGATTTCGACAGTCTACACAGAGAAAAAAAATCAATTGAGTCAACAAAATATGCGATTACGGGTGGCGAAACAAATGTTTGGTTGATCGAAAGGAATACCTCGTTGATCGGACTAACAGACCATCGAATCAAATGTTTCTTTACTTACTACGACAATTATTTCGTTCGATCAACCAAAAATTTATTTCGCCACCCGTAAGCACACATTTTGTTGACTCAATTAATTTGTTTCTCAGTGCCAGGAAAGGTTAGAATATTCTGATTGGCATTTGAAACTTTATTTTTAATATAAAAACATCCGAAATATATTGTGTATTAATAAGGGTATTGTGTATGTGTAAGGACAAATTTAACGTCTTGGGCTCCGTGTGTATAGGTAGTCATGTTTTTCGTAGCCAGTTTTTTTCGACCAATCCCTGTGACAGTTGTGACAGTTCTGACTGAATTTCGAGAAACCCAACTCCCATTTAGCACGGAAATAAAATCGGAACATCCTAAATCAAACCCATATGTTATATTCTTGAGATTTCGGCGTTCATAGCATATAAGAGTGAAATTCAAAAATCCCAAATCTAAAATACGCTATGAACTCATACTTACTTACTTGTTCAATTTAAATAAAGATTGGTCAACCTGATGAAATCTCCGATCAACTAAATGCATTTATTTGAATCAACCGAATTTTCTCTCAGTGCGAAATAAAAGAGGGAAATCAAGTTCCGTATACGAAAGTTGAACGTCCGCAGCATCGTGAAACGATGGATTGTACTCTGAGAAAAATATTTTATTAGATGCACAATGTCCAGTTTAGCTGGCTTTACACACAGAAAAAAAATTTATTTGACGGCCACCGTTTATCAAGATTAAGTAAAATATTTATTTGATTTAAATAAATATTTATTTAAATTAAGTACATAGTTACTTAGATGAAATAAATATTTATTTAGATCAAATAAATATTTTACTTAATCTTAACAAACAGTCGTCAAATAAATTCTTTTCTGGGTGCAGTTTATTTGGCTGTTAACTTAGTCTGTTTTAGTTGAGCGATGTGCACTTACGGTAGCGACCGTTGATTTTTCACCAGCAGACGAGAAATAGTTTCGCCTCGCCACTTTTGAGTTAGCGAAAAAAAACCGTAATACCGAAACGCTCTGGTGAACAAGTTGACTTTAGTTTATTTAGCTTTTAACTTAGCCAGTTTTAGTTTAGCGATGTGCACTTACGGTACGGGTCGCTGATTTTTCCCCAGCAGACGAAAAATAGTTTCGCCTCGCCACTTTCGTGTTTGAGAAAAAACCGTAATCCCGAAACGCTTCGGTAAAAAAGAGGGTTTGGCGTTCCACTCGCGAAATTAGCGACCCTATTTGTCTTTTGTTCGCGATTTCTATGCATTCTCTCTGCGTGTCCCGTATCGTCTACGCCTCGTCGACTCTCTCGTCCGCACGTAAAACCTCATCGCTCCCGCGCGGTGTTATATTCGATACTATAATGCGACCGGCGAGAGAGAACGGGAACGGCGAAACCGAGAGAGTCGCGCACTCACAAAATTACCAATAAAAGTCACCACGCTCGTATAACTCCGTTCATTCTTTTCTATCGAGGTTCACCGGAGTGGTCCGGGGCCAAGGGCGTTTATTGTTTTTCACCGGCGCGTTATTCACCGCACCCCAGTAATTTCACCACAATCAAACCGCCCCCTCCGCCTCGCCGCGCGGCTTGCCTTTAGACGTAACGATGGACAACGTTCAATCCACCGATGTACCGTTTAGGATATTTTACATTAGGCGAAACGACTTGCCAATTTTCCTTTCAGACCAAAGACAGGATGTGGGAAGTGGATGTTGAAAGAGTTGAATTATTTTCACAAATTTTCCGGTAAAGCTAAAACTATCATTGTAATAAAAAAAAAAACTTTTTTTGGACCAAACAGAGACACGGATGTTGAAGGAGTTGCATTACTTTCGGAGATTTTCCGGTAAAACTATCATTGCGGTAAAAAAAACTCCTTTTTTCGGACCAAAGAGAGAAGCAGATGTTGAACGAGTTGGATTACTTTTGGAATTTTTCCGAGAAAGCTGAAACAATCATTGCGACAAAAAAATAACCCTTTCTTCAGACCAAAGAGAGAAGCGGATGTTAAAAGAGTTGCATTACTTTCAGAGATTTTCTGGTAAAACTATCATTGCGGTAAAAAAAAAACTCCTTTTTTCGGACCAAAGAGAGAAGCAGATGTTGAACGAGTTGGATTACTTTTGGAATTTTTCCGAGAAAGCTGAAACAATCATTGCGGCAAAAAAATAACCCTTTCTTCAGACCAAAGAGAGAAGCGGATGTTAACGAGGGAGTCTCGCTGCGCGCTGACTTCGCATAACTTTTTTTTGTTCCATTAAAAAGAAAAATCAACGATTACTTAAAAATCTGAAAAATTCATGCGTATTCAGAAAAATAAACGAATCATTTTCATTAAAAAAAAGTTTTGTTGCCGGTAATTTGTTAACCAATTAATTTTTTGCAATTATTATTATGCAAAATTAATCTTCTCAGTACCTTTAGTATACATGATTTTTTTCAGATTTTTACACCATCAAGAAGTACTTGCAATTTTAGACAGCGCGCAGCGAGACTCCCTCCTTAAAAGAGTTGCATTACTTTCCGAGATTTTTTCCGGTAAAGCCAAAACAATCATCGCAGCAGAAAAATAATCACATTGCGATCCTAAGCTCTCGACAACGCAAGAGGCGAAAGATTCTACAGCCACTCGTATGACAAACACCCTTGTCTTCCGAGAACCCAACAGACAGAAGATAAATCTTTACTCTCGTACTTTTTTTAATAATGAATTGGACGGGCTTTTAATCAATCCGCCAGTAATACGGATTCCTTTAATTAAATCTGAAGAGTTTGCGTACGGGGTTTCTTTGATTGGAATTACAATGAAGAGAGACATTGAATCCCATCGTAGCCGCGGAATGCCTTATTTCATTTCCTTCGCTATATTCTTTTTTTATTATCGAACAAAAAAAAATGCAATCTCACCGAGGGCAGATTTGCGTTAGTTTCGTTGTCATTTATAGCCGTTCACCGGTGCATCGGGTTTATGTCGGCGAGCATCGTAGCGAAACTCGGGCTTTTGTATTCTGTCAATGGGTATTAACGTTGCCCGGAGGTGGAGAGTGAGAGGCCACGAATTTCGTAGACAGTCTCGCGCTCGATTCCATATCGAGAGAGCGCACGTGTGCGACATGGTTATCGGCTGCGGAGGGCTTTTAACGTACCGGTAATCCCGCTCGACGTGTGTGTGCGCTATGATAATCTACCGGGTGAACACACGCTTTAATCTGGGAAAATCGGAAAGCGCACAGAGAGATTTGTGATTAATTAGCGAAACAAGGGTTAAGCGGGAACAACGGCCTAAACCTTTGCCGCTCACCGAGCTGAAAACCGCGGGGCTGAAACGGATACCCTTATCGCGAAGCTAATGACGAGGCGTTTTAATAGTGGCTCGAAAATTACCCGGCCAGGATTTTCTCTTACGCGAGGAGAATGTCGAAACTCGGTCACCAAATCCGAGCTTGCTGGGCCGCCAAGAACGATCGATACCAAAATCAGGGAGCATGATTAATTAACGGGAGATAAAATATTGTTATGCTAACGGGAGATAAATATTGAGAAAAAAGAAAATTCTCGCGCCGACGAAATTTGCACGTTGGCGGTTCGAGAATGTTTCTGTCAATTTTGGAATTGTGAAGAAGCTTCTTTAAACCTTTGAGCCATACATTTTCAGGCTATGAAAATATAAGCTTGGTATTCAGTGTCAAGAAATTAGTTTTTAAATGTTGAGAACTGAGCGAATGAAGGTGGGACACCCTATGTGCCACCGTCTGCAAAGGGTTAAGGTAGGGTAGAGCGGGGCAAAATGGGGCAACGGGGCAAAACGGGATTTTTGGCAAAACGTCATATTCCAATAATTTTTGGATGGCCGAATTCACCCTATCGGATACATCAGGCTTTTCTGCCCAGTTTCGCCACCTTGTCCGATCCAAAAATTATTGGAAAATTTAGTTTTGCCCAAAAACTCCGTTTTGCCCCGTTGCCCCATTTTTGCCCCGCTCTCCCCTGCTCCTTCCGTCATGTCTGATGTCGCCTAAGTTTGAGAGAGGACTGAGAGTGAATTACAAATACTTCCCGATCGGATGAAAATCTGGAAAAAGTAGGCCTATGGAAGGTGCGAAAATGATTGTTTTTGCATAATAAGAATTCCAAAATGTTACCAACAAATTACTGAAATAAAAAATTATGCAACAAATGGTAATTTGTCGTATAGTTTTAAATTTCAGTAATTTGTTCGTAACATTTAAACATTTCATAGAAAAAAATAGGTTGCCCTGCAATTTGTTGCACAATTTTTATTTTTCAGTAATTTGTTAATAACATTTTGGAATTATAATTATGCAAAAACAATCTTTTCAGCACCTTCGATATGCTCGATTTTTTTTTCAGATTGTTATTCCATCAATAAGTGTTTGTAATCTCTCTTCTTCCTCTCTCGAGCTCAGGTGGCGTCAGACATGACGCAAGGCCTCCCTTAATGGCGAAAATGAAATAAACCCGGAAGCAATGTGCTAATTTTTTGCAACCTTTTCTGTTATTCTTTTTAGAAATATATTAATGCCCGGGGGGACCACAAATAATCTACAGAAAAAAAAATATTAAGAATCATCCTTTCCCATCGCAAAGTTTCCGAAAAGTGCGAGCGATACAAACGAGTTAAATATTTAGTTCAATTTTCTTCGTAGCGAGGAGATACGGTGGTCTCCCCGTTATTTCCTCTTTTTTTCTCTCCTCGCTACTGCTCTTTGCTGACACTAATAACAGTTTACGCACGCGCCGTATCTGTACGGCTTTAATAAGTAAGGCATGTATATATAAATAACGCTCGCAATTACCGCTACTGATTAAAACAAGTGAAAGAGTGCCCAGAGAGAGGAGGGCGAGGGGGAGGGTGAGATTTTATCCGCGCTATAGAGCGGGTATTCACCCCTCGGGATATTTGTAGTCTTCCAACGAGTTTTCCTCCAGGTACGACGGTATACACGGGATACCGTTATAATGTTTTACATTTTCTCGTTTTCACCATAAACAAGAAAATGTGTTTTCCGGAAAAAGAAGCGAAGCGTACAAAGATAAGGGTATGCGGTACGAGGGGTCTTGCGCGCGTACACAACAACCCCTCAACCTTTTCATACCCCCCGCAGTTATTTTTTTCTCTCCCAACGGGTTAGCACTTTAAAGTTTCTTTTCAGAGTTTTGTGAAGTAGTTGCATTCTTTCGAAATCCACAAGTCGGTTTTCTTCTTTGACAAAAATATGGTCTGTTAATAATAATAATAATAACACTTAGTGAAGTGTTCTAATTTCCACCTCTCGGTCCGCATACAACTTCCGGAAGTCTTTAGCTCGAAGAGTGAATCCAGTTATTAACCACCCTAGAAAAGTTTGAAACATCCCGCGGACTTCCTGTAAATAGAACGGTACATAAAAATAAAAAAATATGATGAAATATGAATGGGTGGGGTAGGGAAGATTGCACCGCAATCTTCTCTCGGCTCACGCGCGTATACACCAACCCTTGAACCTTTTCATGACCCTGGGAGGTATTTTTTTATTTTTTTTTTTTTTTCAACTGGCTCTTGAAAAGTTTATTCGTTTTTTTGGAGTTTTGTAAAGTAGTTTCATTTTTTAAAAATCCTCAAGTCGGTTTTATTCATTGACCAAAATATGGTCTGTTAATAGCAATAATAATAGGGGAGAGCGGGGCAAAATGGCACACCGGGGCAAAACGGGGTAATGAGACAAAACGCAATTCTTCAATAACTTGGGGATCGTGGCGATGGTGGCGATGGTGGTAAAGTCCCCGTCATTGATGTCTGGCTTTCCTGGATATCTTCCTCAATGTCTTAAGGAGGGAGTCTTGCTGCGCGCTGACTTCGCATAAGTTCGACAACAATAAGAGAAAATTGCAAGTACGTTTTCGACCATTTCTAGTACGCTGACATTAAAATCTCGAATTTTTTTTTCACTAAAACATAGCTTCCTCTATGCGGAAGCAAAATCAACGATTACTTAAAAATCTGAAAAAATTCATACGTATTCAGAAAAATAAACGAATCATTATCATTAAAAAAAGTTTTGTTGCCGGGTAATTTGTTAACCAATTAATTTTTTTATTAATTTATTAATAACATTTTGCAATTATTATTATGGAAAATTAATCTTCTCAGTACCTTTAGTATACATGATTTTTTTCCGATTTTTACACTATCAAGAAGTACTTGCAATTTTCTCTTATTGTTATCGAACTTATGCGAAGTCAGCGCGCAGCGAAACTCCCTTCTTAACGAAATCGAAGACATCAAGCAAGCTATCCAGCAAGACATCGGTCTTGCTAGATGTCTTCCCTGATATCTTCGACCCCGTTAAGACATCGAGTAAGATATTGAGGAAGACAGAAAAACCAGGCATCAATGACGGGCAGTGTACGTGGGGCAAAACGGGTTTGAAAATCCGGATGTATCGTCGGGACAAAATGGGGCATCCAAAAATTATTGGAAAATTGAGTCTTGCCGTCAGTGACCCGTTTTGCCCCGCTGTGCCATTTTGCCCCGGTCTCCCCTACTCTTCTCACTAAAACGTCAAAATTTCCACCGGTCTTTCCGCATAAAATTTCCCCAACTCTTTAGCTCGAAGAGTCAATGCCGTCATTAACTGCGCTAGGAAAGTCAGAAGCGACCCGTGGACTTCTTGTAAATAGAACGGCACACAAAAATAAAAATAGAATGAAATGCGGGCGATGAAAATAAAGATCTCGAACTGAAGTTGACTCCTTATAATGCGCCACAATCTTCTCGCGTCGCCGTTCTGGTCGCCGGGAGGGAGACTCGTGGCTCGGTGAGACATTCATCTAGGTCGCTTATTCGAGACCCTCATTTCATTCTGAATTTTCCGCAACTATTAACTTTCGCAATCCTCTCAAAGGACTTACGATTATAGTTATATAGAGGGAGAATATTTTCTGATATAAACTTTATGCTCGAGACGAGGAGAGTCTATTACCACTTTTATTCAGCCTCCTTCGCCCATGCATTCAGCGTCCAAGTCTCGAGTCTGGCGGTCCACTTTTTTTTTTTTTTTTTTTTTTTTTTTTTTTTTATTTTTGTTGGTGGTTACTCTTGCGTTTGTTTTATTTTTCTAGATTTCGGTAATGTGGCACCTTATTTTTCGCTGCGTCTCTTCATTTTTTTTCTGCTTCCATACTCCGTCATGAATGGGAAGATAAAATTAACAAAGCCCGAGGCAGCATCGTCGAGGAAGAATTTATTTTTATTTTTTCGCGCCAGAATCTGTTTTTTTTTCCTTCTCCCCTTTTCCATCGTAACTTAGAAGCACGAGAAGGAAATTCATAAAGAACGAAATAACCGTGTCAGAGGATCATTTTATTTCGCCCTCCGATGTGTGCGTTTTTCTTTTCTTCGTCCTTTGCATCCGGTTTTTCTTTAATATTTCCACGCTGAAGCCTCTGGGAGTAAAATTCTCTTTCACATCTTTCCCCACTCTTCACCTAATTTTCTTCTTTTTTCTCCTTTACGTCTCCTTGGCTTCTTTGCTTACCCTTTCAGCTCTCTCGCTTCTATATTATTCATCATAACGCTTGTCTGCCGGGCCTCTCGCGCGGCCTCTTCATCACCCGATACACCAAAGTCGCGTCCGACGCGACAGCCTTTTTTTAACCGTGGGCTCACTATTATTTATATTGAGTCGAATTTTATCAAAAACTAAATAAAAAAAATTAATAAAAATAATAATCCATTAGTTCGACGATAGAGAAACTCAGCTAACTTGTTCTTAACGGTACGTTGCATCAATTTCGTGAGTAAAGAACCTCGGCCCTTGCACGAAGCGCCTAATCGCGCGACAACCATTTTTTTAACCGTGGACTTACTATTATTTATTTTGAGTCGAATTATAGTAAAATTTAAATTAAAAAAAATTAATAAAAATAACAATCCATTAGTTCGACGATGGAGCAACTCGGCTAACTTATTCTTAACGGCACGTTGCTTCAATTTCGTGAGTAAAGAGCATCGACCCTTGCACGGAATTCCTAGTCGCGCGATAATCTTTTTTTAACCGTGGACTTACTATTATTTATTTTGAGTCGAATTATATTAAAAATTAAATTCAAAAAAAAATTTAATTTAAATAATAATCCATTAGTTCGACGATAGAGAAACTCAGCTAACTTATTCTTAACGGCACGTTGCTTCAATTTCGTGAGTAAAGAGCATCGACCCTTGCACGAAATTCCTAGTCGCGCGATAATCTTTTTTTAACCGTGGGCTCAATATTATTTATATTGAGTCGAATTTTATCAAAAACTAAATAAAAAAAATTAATTAAAATAATAATCTATTAGTTCGACGATGGGGAAACTCGGCTAACTTGTTCTTAACGGCACGTTGCATCAATTTCGTGAGTAAAGAACCTCGGCCCTTGCACGAAGCGCCTAGTCGCGCGAGAACCGTCGAGAGACCTTTCCATCTTTCTCGCTTCCTCGTTTCGTATTTCTTCACTTCCGTTCCGCCATCGTTACCGGGTGTCTCTGCACTGTCCGCGAGCGATACACCATTCTTCCCGTCTTACTTTTCAGCATCGCCTGTCCCGTTCGGCCTCTCAGCCTCATTTCTGTCCGTATTCATTTTTTTCACTCGACTGTCTCTCGTCAACGCAAATCCTTCATTTGCATCCGTGTCAAGAGGGGACCGTTTGACTCGAGTACGAACGAGAGTCACACACACACACACACACAGTCGCTCTCTGATCTCACTTTTCTTTCCTCTCTACTTAACAGCACCTTCATGTGTCCGATACTCAACGAGGACGTACATCTGGTGTGCTCTCTTCGGGCTTTCCGCATTGCATATAATCCCGGGATTCTCCACGATGTCAGAATGAATTTTGTACCGAGCGTTCCACCTCGCTCGACTCCTGGACATTTCGCGAAGAAATTTCATATTCGTAATGACGAAACTCCCTCGCCGAGGATGAAACGGCGCGCGTCGCTTCCGGGTGAACGAATCCAGTCCCCCTTTTTTTGTATAACGTTCGGGCAGGATAGTTTGGAATTTTCCCGAATAATCTCCCGCTCTTTGTACACTTGGTCGGGCTCATACGCAACGCGGATGGTCATTTTCGGATTAAGGTAGTACCAGCACAATGACTGACGCCGCCTAAGTTCGAGAGAAAAAAGACAAAAATTACGAAGACTTCTCGATGAGAAAAAAATTTGAAAAGATTCGAACGACCGAACACGTCCGAGTAGCCGCGCAAAGCATACGTACAAGAGCAAATACGATTTTTCATGCATGTACGGGAACTGGCACTTCTTCCTTAGGTGTGCGGCCACTGGTACTTTTACCTTATAGATAATGTGTACCAAATTTCAGCTTGATCGATCGAGGCGTTCTCGAGTTATAGCAGTTTGAATTTTTCGCATCCGATTCACACACACACACACACACA
>JAPYZC010011057.1:0-10424 GCA_030522665.1 Ichneumoninae sp. A BG-2022a
TCACGCGAAACAATAATGAAGATAAGATACGTAGAAAACTGGCCAACCTAAACTTTTCGTACTGTCCGATTATTAGGTCGCGTATGTAGTAACGCTTGTACCATTCTTCGGACACTATCGTCGGTGTTTTAACAGAATTCGACAATAGAAAATAATTTAGGCTTAAACCTTGTGTAACTTTCTTTCCATGCATCATATAATGTTTGTAGTTACGATTACAAGTGTCATAATGGATTTTCAATACTTCAATTCGGAATAAATCAGGTCTGCTTAGGAGTGTCCGAAGATTGGGACGTGTCCGAACATCGGCAGCGGATGTAGAATTCAATACCGCGTTCGTTGATACTTCGGTTTCAGTCCAAATGTCAATTTTTACATGGCATTGATTCGAAACATGCATCTGTCTTGATTGCACTCATATGTGGCACATGTTTCACCTCACTTTTAGGAAGATCGACTATATCGGATGAAATCCAACTTAAAGCCTCAATTATTTAATATGTTTTACATGAAAACTGTACTCATCTATTCCGGAAGTCTGAGCAATTTTGACCTATAGGTTATTTGTGATATAATGTAGAAGTTGAGTACTTTGACCTATCATCCTATATTTTAACATTGTAGTCGGTAGGTTCCGGGATAAAAGATCACTAATTTACTCCTTATGAAGCCAACTTGGAGCTGTGAGAAACTAGTTTTGAATAGACAAAACACCAATGATAATTTAAAAAATCCGAAATCCGCACTTTACCGTCTAAACTGAATGACTTATCGACGCAAAGTTCATGTTGTCACCGCAGTATATCAATTTATTGAATTATCAGTGCCAAGCTCGTGAACCTTTCCGGACGAAAGTTGATGTGTTCAGAGTCGATCCTCCTTAAGGAACCGTTCAAAAGTTTATTGCACGCATGACCCGGAAGCGATACAACAGCGAGGTGTAATAGCGAAATAATAGCACAGAAGACCATCGGAACTGGAATAAAATGAAGGACTGCGGGTTTGTTTTTTTTTATTTTTATTTTTTGGATTTGATGGGTGTTTGTTTTCCCTCGTCTATCCTTTATGTATTCCATTATTAACCGAATGTAACGGTAGGACGCTGCGATGCGGTGGACCGCGCGGAGCGCCAACAACAATTCGCCGGAAACGCATGCCGGAAAATCGTCGAGTGACGGATAAACCACCGGAATCTCTCAAACCTCTGATAGACCACGTCGGACTATCGGAGTCATTCTTTTTGTATGGTACCTTTTTTTTACATTTCTTTTTTTTCGTCATCGCGCGTAAATTTCCGACTCTGGGTTTTTTTTCGTACCAGTTGTACTGTGCGTTTCCGTTCATTTGTTTTTTTTTTGTTTTTTTTTTTTTTTTTTTCACTTCCGACCGTCCGTAGTTACCGCGGTGTCGATTAATCCGCAGTCGACGAGGGCCGGAGAGAGACGCCGGAGCACCGCGAACCGGTGCAACTTCGGCGCCGCTACAGCTGCGAGGGAATAAGAGTACGGTTGGATAGATTTTTTTATAATTTTTTTTTTATACTTTTACCCTCCATGAGAAATTTGTATTACTTTGAATTATCGTTATTTCTCGACGGTGAGCAATTTTTTGTGGTAAAACTGGTCGAAAAAAAGAAAGTATCGGCGGATCTGCATAATTTATCCGATATCGGGTTAACATTGCCACAGTGCAGAATCTCATACGACTTAAGAAATAAGTCACTCTTTCCTTCCTCGTCGATTTTTTTTATTTTTTTTGGCACAAACTTCCAAACTAGACTGAGTCTCTATCCCGAACAAAAATTGGTCCATCAACTAAAGATTTCGACGGATAGATTATTTTTTTATCGCCTTTTTTTTACTTTTACCTTTCACGCGAAATTTTCTACAACTTTGAATTATCCTTGTTTCTCGACGGTGAGAAATTTATCGTCTTAAAACTGTGCCGAAAAAAAAGTATAGGCCGTTTTGCATAATTTATCCGATATCGGGTTAAAATCGCCAGCGTCTACAAATCTCACGCGAGTTAAGACATAAGTCTCCCCCTTCTCTTCCTCATCGATATAGGGTAGAGCGGGGCAAAATGGTGCAACGGGGCAAAACGGGGTTTTTGAGCAAAACGTCATTTTCCAATAATTTTTGGATGCCCAAATTCGCCCTACCGGATACATCAGGCTTTTCTGCTCAGTTTTGCCACCTTGTCCGATCCAAAAATAATTGGAAAATTAACTTTCGCCCAAAAACCGCGTTTTGCCCCGTTGCCCCATTTTGCCCCGCTCTCCCCTATATATCTTTTTTTAAGCCCAAGCTCGCCGAACGAAAATTGTTCCGTTGACTAACGCGGATTTCGCTCGCGGAGCGAATTCGAGATTCCTCAGCCGGACGAATAATTTCGCGATAATCCTCGTACGAAAAGATGCGGCACTGTTCCGCCGGAGCTTGCACAGTTCTCGAGCGTTCAAAGGAGGAGGGGGGGGAGGGGGGGGGGAGCGCTCTTCAATTAATTAAAATTTCAAGAAGAATAGGAAGTCCCAAGTAGTGCTCGGCGCCGGCGAGAGGAGCGAGCGGAGCCTGAGAGTTGTATATAACAGTCTTGAGTAACGCTTTTGCGCGAACAAGCGGCAGTTATAAGTGTTCGCAACGATTCGGTAGAAATACGCTCGCCTCGCCTATCGCTGCTCCTCTCCTCCGACATTCAACTTCCCGTTCCATTTAATTCGCGCGCGTAATTTAGTGCGACTGTGGATGCCGCGGAGAACATAGACCGATAGCGAGAAACACATTTAAACGACCCTCCGCGCGACTCGAAATGCTGAATAATCATTCGCTAACGGGGGGAGGAGAGGGTTTTCTCGTTGGGAGAACAATAAAGCCGAGAAAAAATAAAAACAGGAACCCTTTACGAAGCGCGAGTAAAATAGTAATAATGATGTTCCACGAAAAAAAATGTGAAAACGAGAATTATAAATATTGCTCAAAGCGTGCTCAAAGATATTTAAGAAATGCAAACACTAGAATCTTTTTGATCTATATATGTAATGGGAATTCCGCGAAAAAATGTTTACTAAAAATATGTGAAAGCGAGAATTATAAATATTGCTATATTGACTATGATATATGTACTTTAATCGGGCGCGCTCGAAGACATTTAAGAAATGCAAACACTAGAATCTTTTTGATTTATCGTAGTTTTTGGAATTTTTCCACTTCGCGATAGCGAGAAACACATTTAAACGACCCTCCGCGCGACTCGAAATACTGAATAATCATTCGCTAACGGGGGAGGAGAGGGTTTTCTCATTGGGAGAACAATAAAGCCGAGAAATAAAAAAAACAGGAACCCTTTACGATGCGCGAGTAAAATAGTAATAATGATATTCCGCGAAAAAATGTTTACTAAAAAAAATGTGAAAACGAGAATTATAAATATTGCTGTATTGACTATGATATATATATTTTAATCGGGCGCGCTCGAAGATATTTAAGAAATGCAAACACTAGAATCTTTTCGATCTATCGTAGTTTTTTTAATTTTTCCACTTGGCGATAGTGAGAAAAGCATTGAAAGGACCTTCCGCGCGAGTCGAAACGCTGAATAACCATTCGCTAATGGGGAGCAGAGGGCTTTCTCATTTCGAGGACAATAAACCCGAGAAAAAAAACACGAACTCTTTACGAAGCGTGAGTAAAATAATAATAATACTCGGCGGAAAAATATTTACTCAAAAAAAAGTGAAACGCAGAGTTCTTAATATTGCTGAATTGTCCATAATATATATTTTTTCATCGCGCGCGCTGAAAGACATTTAAGAAGTGCAAGAACCTTCCGCCCGCCTCGCAATGCTGATTAATCATTCGCTAATAGGAAGAAAGGGCTTTTCATTAGGAGAACAATTAACACGAGAAAGAAGCACGAACCCTTTACGAAGCGCGAGTAAAATAATAACAATAATAATAATAATATTCCGCGGAAAGATATTTACGAAAAGAAATGTGAAACGCAGCGTTGAACCAGCCAATGACGCTATAGTTTATAAATATTCCTACGTCGTGTATAATATATATTTTTTTAATCGAGAGCACTTAAAATTATTTAAAAAATGCACAAACAAAAATCTGTCCGATCTGACGTGGTCTTTGAAATTTTTGCTCCATAGACACCGGAAAAAATTCATCAATTTCTTCATCAATGCCTGTTTTCCTTCAATTTCCCATTGACGTCGTACTCGACAGCATCGACGAATACTCGCTGGATTCTTCCTTTCACTTTCCCAAAAATTCGTTCGATTCCGAACGAATACACGCTGAGACACTCAAAGACTTCGTTCCTATCGCGGGTTCCTCCAGTCGGACGGCGAAGCTTTTGAAGCCGCGCATGACAGACTCCCGTGAGCGAAAGACGAACCGGACGAAGTGTATGAGATAAAGGGGCAAAAAGTCAGACGTTTCTCGACTACCGCCGGTCGTCTCGTCGGACCTTCTGGATTGCAACCTCCCCTCCGTTTTTCAACACCGATTCTATATATATATACATACATACCGACTACATACATACATACATACATACATACATACATACATACATACATACATACATACATACATACATACATACATACATACATACATACATACATACATAACATACATAGGGGAGAGCGGGGCAAAATGGGGTAACGGGGCAAAACGTCATTTTCCAATAATTGTTGGATGCCCGAATTCGCCCTATCGGATACATCAGGCTTTTCTGCCCAGTTTTGACATCTTGTCAGATCCAAAAATGATTGGAAAGTTGAGTTTTGCCCGAAAACCCCGTTTCGCTCCGTTGCCCCATTTTGCCCCGCTCCACCCTACATACATTCATACACACATACATACATACATACACACATACATACATAGATACACACATGCATACATAGATACATACATACATACACACATACATAAAACATACACACATACATACATACATACATACATACATACATACATACATACATACATAGTATGTATGTATGTAAAGCTATATGTATATAGCTTTTTCAGGGGGCGAAGAAACTATTCCTCTTGATTTGAGCGACGTGAAAGTAACTCTCGCGGATGAGGGGGAAAAATAAGGAGAGTGGACGCGATATCGACGCCGAGGCGGCAAAAACGACCGGGAGAGGCTTCGAGGGAGAGAGTGTACACAAGGCGAGAATCGAGGGGTCAAGACGTCTTAGCGGGGAAGTGCAGGACGTGGGGGTGCGTCCCGAGGACGGGGACTTCGAGGGTACCGGTAATGGTCGAGCATTGGGGGGGGGGGGGGGGGGGGGGGGGCCACCGAGTGGGGTTTTTCTCTCCCTCTGCTACGGTAAAAAGTCACATGCCAGGTCGATGTCAACGTCGTGACTTGTTTCACACCCTACGAACGCGTGGCTATTCGGAGATCAGCGTTTGTAGCCGGGATCGGGAGAGGTTGTACGATCGCGGAATGGGATGTACGCAGACATCTTTGCTTTTCCACATCAGCTCAGGAGGAATTCATCGCGCGACGCCCAGTTTCAAGGTCGTCAGAATCAAAATTATATTTTTAATTTTTGTATTATTTTTATTTGATTTCTTTCGATGTGCATATTTTATAGTTTCGGGACATTAGACAATGTCGGTTTAATTTGAGTAATTGTTTTTTTTTTTTTTTAATCCTAATAGGAACATAATTGTGGATACCAAAATCCCGTTTCTTTTCTTAAAGTAAAACAAATTACTATTTTTTTGCTTCGTCATGCTTAAAAAAATAATGAAATATTAACGTCACGCTTGCCGCATTCGTCCGCCTTTTGATGCTTTTTTTTCCTCCAAGTTCGACTACAAAGTGCACGTTATCGAGTCCGGGCGCGTATATTAATCGCTAGGGGAGAGCGGGGCAAAATGGAACAGACTATCGCTATGCATCGATGCGGCAAAATGGGACATCCTAAAATTATAGGAAAATCGCGTTTTTAAAGACCTTTTTAAAAACGTAATTTTGCAATAACCTTGGGACGTCCCGTTTTGCCCCACTGTCCCGTTTTGCCCCGCTCTCCCCTATCAAGAACAAGAGTTCCGCATTATGTAAATTCCGCGACAAAAAAAAGAAACTTTTTTCTTCATTTAAGATAATCATAAAACATTAGCGTCACGCTTGCCGTATCCGTGCGCGTTTTTGATGTTTTTTTTCTCCAAGTTTCGATTACTCGTCCGACCCGCTAAAATTCGCTTTCCCGATCGAGGTGCATGTTATCGAGTGCAGTTCGAGCTAATCGCCGTCGTACCATTTCCATTCGACACGACGCGGCAACAAGAGTTCCGTATTATGTAAATCGCGCCCAAAAAAAAAGGAACCCCTCGTGCGTTCTTTTTTTTGTTCAGGCTTTGCAACGAGAAACTGGTAACAGCCGAGCGTAAACATTAGTCCGTTATCGATTGATGTAGATGCGATCCGGCGTTTCGTTTCGCCAAAGCCCCGGAGGGGCTTTTGGGTTAAAATGCGTTCGATGCAAAGTAGGCTGCACCCGCGCGCTTGCAAAAGTAAACTCTGTCTCTGTTCGACGGGTTTTTATTTGGCCGCTGTTGCCGCTTCGCCCTCGTTCCGAATACGCTTTTCCCACACGCTCGGCGCCGCGCTCGCTGATACGCTCGTTGTTCGCCAATTTTTATTACACACCATCGTTCCTCGCATCGGCCGCAGACTCCGGTCCGCTCATCCGGAATCCGCGCGCGAAACAGCGCACACACCTACGTCCGGTACGGCCGAGCCAATCTCGCGGGGTAAACTGGAAAGCAATTTTTGAGGTCGCTCGACTGTCCAGTTCTCCCGGTCTGATGTAGGGGAGAGCGGGGAAAAATGGGGCAACGGGGCAAAACGGGGTTTTTGCACCCAAAAAAAAAATTTATTTGACGGTCACCGTTTGTTTGGTTCAAGTAAAATATTTATTTGATTAAAATAAATATTTATTTTAATTAAGTAAATAGTTGTGAAATTGTAAATGAATGTAAATGAATGTGTAAATGAAATGAAATAAATATTTTACTTAATCCAAATAAACGGTGGCCGTCAAATAAATTATTTTTCTGGGTGTGGGCAAAGTAAATTTTCCAATGATTTTTGGATCGGACAAGGTGGCAAAACTGGGCAGAAAAGCCTGATGTATCCGACAGGGCGAATTCGGGCATCCAAAAATTATTGCGAAATGACGTTTCGCCCAAAAACCCCGTTTTGCCCCGTTGCCCCATTTTGCCCCGCTCTACCCTACTTGTATTTTCTTTTTTTTTCTTTTCTTTTTCATCAGCAGTCCGCGCAGGTTCGCGCAGTCCCGACAGGAAAACTCGCGAATGCGCAAGCCGCACTCATCAATTTGTATGTTCGACGGCCTGACGCATATTTGCATAAATAAATTTACATCCACTGATGAGTGGACCAGCGGATTAAAACAGCACCGCTTACCGCCGAGCACCGAAGGAGTCCGCGGAGTTCTTCCTGTGTGCGCGCTTTGATCCTCGATTCGCTCATTTCGGAGACTAATTGAAGCTCCCGTGGCGATCGCGCTGTCCCGCGGGCTTTTTCGTTATTTATTTCCAAACGGAAAATAGCGCGCTCCGACGATGCGCCGGTTCGAGTCTACCGGACTATGAGAACAGCGGCATGTGCGGAAAAATATAAAAAATTGAAACGTTATATTTGAATCGGAATTAGTACAGAAGCCCAGTTATACGAGGTAATGTGGGGTGAGCTTAACATAGAGTGGGGCAAAATGGGGCAACGGGGCAAAACGGGCTTTTGGGCAAAACGTAATTTTCCAATAATTTTTGGATGCCCGAATTCGCCCTATCGGAAACATTAAGCTTTTCTGCCCAGTTTTGCCACCTTGTCCGATTAAAAAATGATTGGAAAATTTAGTTTTGCCCAAAAACCCCGTTGTGTCCCGTTGCCCCATTTTGCCCCGCTCTCCCCTACTCAATTCAAACTTGCACTACTATCATAGTATATTTTTGAAATAACACACCACTTCATACAAACATCTTTTTGAGTTAATTTACGATTCCTTTCCTTTTTTGATTTATCCATCACGATGTTTTTAGCTCTACTTTTCGTGATATTAGAATGAATGCAGCGTAATTAATCCATTCGAAACGACCAAATGCCGACGAAGCATCGGGGCTTCTAACGAGGCCTTTAAATCTGTGAAAATTGATTATATCTGTGATAATTGAATTAAATCTGTGTATATTATAAATCTGTGATAATTGAATTAAATCTGTGTATATTATAAATCTGTGATAATTGAATTAAATCTGTGTAAGGTATGTCTGTGAAAATTCACAGACATACCTTAAAGTCTTGTTTTCTGATAACGCAGAAGAAAATTTATTACAAACATCCGCATCATTTTTGTGCTTAAAAGAAGACATGGTCGTTTGCTCTCGACAAGAAATCCGGGTTACTTCAAACCTTGTTGCGGAAAAGACGGTCCAATCCACTACAATGTTACACTTACGCGAACGGGTTCGTAGCTCTGTTTAATTTTATTCTATTATGGAGATGATGTAAAAAAAAAACAATGTGTGTTGGGAATTTGTAAGAGCTTTCTAACAATAAGCAGAAACATGAATTCTGACGTTTTAATCAATCAGCTATTGGCTCTACATTTGGTCATATTAGAATCAATTCAGCGCATTTAATAATTCTGAAACGACCGAATGCCGACGAAGCATCGGGGCTTTTAATAAGCGCTTCAAAAGCCCGCCGGCCGTTCTCGCTATCGAGCGGGATTTCTGTGCCGGGCGGCTCACTCGGTTAGCCCGATCGATCGACCTAATTGATCGGTAATTGAATCGTCATTGAGAGAACCGAGCGAGAGTTGAAGTGTCCGGTTCGTGCTGCGAAGCTCGAGCTCGGGTGGGGATCGCCGATGTACACGCCGATTGATAACCCTCGGTGGGTTTCTATGAGCTCATACGTGGGGATTTACCGTGGAAATGGGGTGGGGCAGGGCGGGAAGCATAGAAACACGTTAGGCAAGCGCGTATCTCGAAAGCCGTACTAACCATAAGCGAACGTTTTCATTACAGGCTTCCTAAACGCCAACACAGATTCGCACTTACGCTCCCCAGCGAATTACGGACTGATGGATCAGATCGCGGCGTTACACTGGGTCCAGGAGAACATCGCCGTGTTTGGGGGTGATCCGGGAAACGTAACACTCGTCGGACACGGCACCGGAGCTGCGTGCGTCAACTTCCTGATGACCACCCACGCTGTACCCGACGGTGAGTGCCGGCACGTATGTACATACAGTAGAACCCCGTTCTACTGTACGTCGGATAGGGTAAAAGTGGTGAATATGGCCCACCTCGATTAACACGTAAATCAATGATATATCGACCGGGCCACATTCCCCACTTGTACCCTAAGCGAAAACTCGGATAACACGGATAACATACTTGATTCAAACTTGTAATACTATTATATATTTTAAAAATAGCACACTTCATATAAACATTACCGTTGTTAGTTAATTTACGACTTGTTTCCTTTTTTGCCACATCATGATGTTCTACCGGTGACTCTAGAATCGAAAGTGATGTATTTACACTTTACATAAATTTATTTGACGGCCACCGTTCATTAAGATCGAGTAAAATATTTATTTGATTAAAATAAATATTTATTTAAATCAAATAAATATTTTACTCGATCTTAATAAACGGTGGCCGTCAAATAAATTTTTTTTCTGTGTGTAATTCGGGAATTGTTTATACGTCGACGGTCGTTTAATGAACCGTTTACGAAAATAAAAAATTAAAGAATAAAATAAAATCCACTAAAAGTAGAATGTAATTTCACAAGCGAATCAACGACTTGGTATAAAAATAGGTTCAATGATATTTATGTTATATCGGATTCGTGTTCGGGACGAAAATAATTGTTCCGAATCGAGTCAGTTTTAGCAAAATTGAATGCCAACCTACAAAACGATCGCGACTGTGTACAAAAAAAAATCTTGTTAAACTGGGCTCTGCGAAATCTGAGCGGCGGACTATTTAATTCGTGAATAGTGTCTACGTCGACGATAGTTTAAAAAACCGTTTTACATCCCAACCGGTGCGACACAACCCGCGGAATAATTAACGCGCCGGATCGCGGTAAGGTTTTTCCACGTCCGACCCTTTCGCGACAAGGGGCTTTGCGCGGTGGGGAGGCAGCCGAGCAACCGAGCCAGACAGCCACGAGATATGTGTCTCCGGCATATAACTGAGAAAAATATATCCCAAGATTAAAATGCCAGATGTACGTAGACGCGACGAAGGTTCTTTCGAGCGAGGGTGCGAGAAGAAGGGTTCGTCGCGCACTGTCTGGTAGACCCGACACCGCGCGTCCGTGGCTGGGCTCCCAGAGAAATG
>JAPYZC010011061.1:0-11672 GCA_030522665.1 Ichneumoninae sp. A BG-2022a
TTTCAGATTTTTACACCATCAAGAAGTACTTGCAATTTTCTCTTATTGTTGTCGAACTTATGCGAAGTCAGCGCGCAGCGAGACTCCCTCCTTAAAGCTACACCACTTGGAT
Organism: Ichneumoninae sp. A BG-2022a; assembly: GCA_030522665.1. NCBI lineage: Eukaryota > Metazoa > Arthropoda > Insecta > Hymenoptera > Ichneumonidae > Ichneumoninae sp. A BG-2022a. The sequence goes on from JAPYZC010011061.1 coordinate 113, forward strand.
GGATGAAGCTCGACGACTTTTTTAAAGTTCGTAAAAGACTGTCGCTTTAAAATATTACTTACTATTTACGTGTTTTTAAACAAATAAAAGAAACTGGCGCGTAAAACAAATTCGTGAAAAAATGTTGCTTCGAATTAAATCGATCGTCCGAGCTTGGTGGAATTGCAACATCGTGAGAGCGATTTTCTGCTACTGTAATTCGAGCTTACACGCTCCCGTTGGACCGTCGCTAAATCTCGAGGACAGGATGTGCCCACGGTGGAGCGGTATCAATTTCCTTTTTATCCTCCCACAATTATCAATAAGCACTCTCGGTCGGGCAATACGCAACAATCGTATGTAATCGCATTCAGCGAGGGACATATGTATATCGACGACTGAGAAACAACAGAATGTATCAAACGTAGTTTTTCATGTTAAATGACCCCTTAATAATAATAATAATAATAATAATAATAACAATAACACTAATAATAATAATAATAATAATAATAATAATAATAATAATAATAATAATAATAATAATAATAATAATAATAATAATAATAATAATAATAATAATAATAACAATAATAGGTGTGGAATACGCCCTTCTAGTTCTCGCGTGTCGATTTATCGAAAAAATGGAATCGCTGAAATTCTTTGCATCTCTCTACGACCCACGATGCATTTGTCTCGCGTATACCCACGTAGCCACAGATTGCGGAATCGTCGCCCAAGACAAGTCGCAAATGTAATTTGCACACCGCTTTCTCATTTCTTTTTTTGTTTTGCTTTCTCCTAGAGGAAGTTTTGTTTTCGTAAAATGTTGTTATCATCAGTAAAACGACATTGAACGAAATACTATCGGTAAGTAAACCTTTTCCAAATTCGAAAAGCACCGATAAAATTGAGTTAACAAAATTCAGTGTCCCAAAATATATCGAGAAACATTTTTAACGAAAAAAAACGGATTTACATATCGGTACAATCTTCGGTAATGTATATATAATTTTTGAGTACCCGAGAGTGTTTGAGTCCCGCTCACCAGAGGGACGGCGAAGTGAGGAGATTTCCCCCTTCGCCCTCGCTCGCTCCCACCGAGCGAAACCCAGTGGGAGAACTTCGTCTCGTCAAACTTCGACTTTCCCGACGAACTCTTCCGACTCGTTCAGTTCTCCGAGTCGGCTGAACAGGCTAAATTCCGTTCTCTCATCTCTCCACGGTTGCTATTCCCTTATGCCTCCGCCGCAAGGTATACAAAACAGGACAGTTAGCAGCCGCATACAGCAAGAGCGCAGAGCTATATAAACACCTTCACCATGTCTCTCATTCCGCCCACTCCCTTACCCACTTCCCCATTCGTCAAGAAAAATCTCAAAAATCAAGGAAAAACATCACATCACAGCTTAAAAAAGAAAACTCTCAAACAAAAGAAAAGAAACCTACCGACTCGGTCGGTAAGAAAGAAAATTCCACGGAATTTCGATAAAACTCCAAAATCTAAATCGTCGAAAGAAAAAATCTTACAAACCAAGCGAATACATGGATCCGCACTAAAAAAATGAACAACAATGCAAACCTACAAACACTGTCGGCAAAGAAGAAAATTTCACGGAATTTTGAAACAACTCGAAAATCAAAACCGTCAACAAAAATTTCAAAAACTAAGAACAAAAGGTCCCTTAACAAAAAAAAGTGTAGAAACTATCGACTCCGTCGGTAAGGAAGAAAATTTAAAGAAATTTTGATCGGTCTCCAAAACACCATAGTCGTCTCCAAATAAAAAAATGAAAATAAATATTAAAAAAAAACACATTTCTTCACCACGTCGGTTGACAGCGGAGTGCGTACGTCGGGCGTGCGTATCTCCTTCCCCGTCGTTCGTCTATCCTCTCTCTCTCGCCCGTCGTCCCGTAACTTTCGCGCAGAGAGCTCGCCTTTCTCGCCCATTCTCGATTCTGCGTACCTGAGTCGGTCCGCCTCTCCTCGCCGTCTGCCAGCCTGCCAGCCTGCCCGCTGCTGCCGCTGCCCTGGCTCCGTCGTTGCTCGTCCCGTGTGTGTGTCTCTCCTACGTTCGCGCCCATGTGAAATCGTTTCCGCGGACAGGCCTCGAAACGAATTTTCCTCCGTCCGCGACGAGCCTCGATCGTCGTCTCTCGAGACCGTGGAGTGTGTTTTTTTTAAATCGTGCCTCGCCACCACGGCAGGCACGTACGCTCCCTTCGCATAGGTTTCGAACTGTCCCGAGGTGCGCGGCCGAGAAATAAAATAAAAGCGAAACGACGATAAAGATAGCGTGAAGAAATGAAACAATAAAAATAATAGTAATCGTCGCGGCCTCTCTGTCAGTGTTGCTGTGTGAAAAATAATAATAACAATAATAAAATAAAATAGAATTAAAAAAAAAAAAAAAAAACAACAAAGAACGAGAGAGAAAAATCTCGAGAGTTATATGCGCGCGGTGCGCTCTGGCGGTAATTCCGGGTGGCGGTGGGCAATATAATGGCCAAGCCTCCGAGCACTTTTGTGTCCCTCGCGTAGCGAAAGAGAGACGAATTGTATTGCTGCCTCGCCCGATCGGAAGAATTACGCGTCTACGGGATGTATCCGAACAGCGGAGGCGTTTCAGGCGCCTGAGAAAACGAGAGAAAGAAAAAAAAATCGAACGGAGACACGTCGATCGAAGAGCAGAAATAAAAGAACGTCGCCGATCCTAGCAGTGCGCGCGGCAGCGTCCGCATTGTCGTCTGGAACTCGCCTTGTGTCAAAAAACAAAAAAAAAACAAAAAAAAAAATAATAAAAGTAACCCGGACGGAAAAACATCATTGAAAAGAGATATTAATAAAAACGATAATTTTCCGATAAAATCTTGCGAATGCTGAGGAGGTATTCGCGGATGGGTGAAATGCGCGGAGCGGCGATGAGAGGGGCGAGGTGAAGAGCCGAGGACGGACGGACGGACGGGAAAAAAAAATCCGAGGAAAATTTTTGGAATTGGGAAATTTTTTGATTTTTTGTAAAGAAAAAAAAAAAAAAAAATGGGAAACTGTTTTAGCAGTCCGAGTGACGCGGAGAAGGAGAAGCCGGACAGGATTGGGAATCCGGCTTGCATAGAGGCGGTGGCTTCGCAGGCGAGTCCGGTTCCTACCCCGCCGCCAGACCCCATAAGGCCGATGCCTCAGATACCGGAGACGGAGGTTCCTACGGCGAAGATATTCGTGGCCCTCTACGACTACGACGCCAGAACCGATGAGGATCTCAGCTTCCGGAAGGGCGAGCATCTGGAGATACTGAATGACACTCAGGGCGACTGGTGGCTGGCGAGGAGCAAGAGGACCAGGCAGGAGGGCTACATTCCCAGCAACTATGTGGCCAAGCTGAAGTCAATAGAGGCTGAGCCGTAAGTTGCTGTTGGAATTATTTGTTTATTTATTTATTTATTTATTTATTTATTTATTTATGGGACGAGCCCTTTTACACAAAACAATTCAGATAATATAATAACATAATATAATATAATATTTTCTCCTGTGCCTCTCATTATGTTACTCACTGTCGCGTGCATGTCTGTTGAATGTTAAACCTTTATGAACATTTATTTTTATTTATTTATTTAATTATTTACGGGACGAGCCCTTTTACATAAAAAAAGTTCAGATAATATAATATCATAACAGTATGAGATCAAAATTAAATTCGTAATTGTCTTTTGTCTTGCACAGTTCACACTATATTTTTTCCATGTATATGAATGTATTTTACTAAACAAGATAAAGAAAATAGACTTTGAGGATAATTAACAATTAATATCGCATAACATAATTTATAAAATTATCTTCATATGTTAATACGTGTGTTAATACATTTGCGAAATTTTTATCTATTGTAAAAAGCGCTCGTCCGGAGTATGTTAATAAATAAATAAATGAATAAATGAATAACAGTATGAGATCAAAATTAAATTCATAATGATTTTTTGTCTTGCACAGTTCACATTATAGTTTTTCTATGTATATGGGTATATTTTTGGTATAGTTCACTAAAAAAGAGAAAGAAAATAGTCTTTGAGAATAATTAACAATTAATATCACTTTGTATCACTTCGTATCGTAGTGTCACTCATGAATCACTCGAAGAGGAGAACTCGATCTGAGAGGGCTCTCGTGTATGTATTTGTATATATGTTGTGTATTCGTTTATATGTTTATTTGTTTATTTGTTTATTTGCAAGCAGGCAGACTGAATTGGAGGGTATACCTGCAGACCAATAGAATTGTTGCAAATCGAACGAATCACAAATCACAATCCGTTAACTCATTTCAATAAAATGAGAGAATTTCGCTCCTGAAGGCTGAAGATACATAAGCCGGATGACAATCTGAGATTAAAAAATCTAACAATATATCCGCCGATAACATTGACAAAAGTAAATAAAGAAATAAACAATTGACCGACAAAACGTGCTCCTTGAAAGAAAAAAATTAAAAACCATATAACAAGAGAAAATGTGAGCAATTAGCAATACTTGACGAGCCATCATAAATTAATTAATATGCTCCGATTAATCGTTATTTAGTGTAAGAGCAGAAGTAAGCAAAAAAAAAAAAAAAATGTTTTATCGAACCAGCAATTTTGCTGTGACAAGAAAAACTAAGATGACGAATTTTCACATGAGCCCCATTTTCACGATTCTTATGTTTATCTCAACATATTAAATTCTTTTAAATTTAATTGTACTTTTATATATTTAATACATTTCTTATATATTCATATACATATATGTATATATTATATTTTATATTTGATATGCTATTTGATTATTTCCGACCGGCGACACACAGTCCATTTACGGAAAGCGGCATTGTTATTACGACAATGTCGTCCCACCTTAAAATGCGTGTCACACGCGACGTAAACTGTTACTCGGTTACATATTCAAACTGATGCCCGCACCGCTGTCCGCCTAACTCTCCCTAAGGCGCGGGACGTCTCTATATTGATCGATATATAAACGGCTTGATAATTCAAAAACAATAATAATAATAATAATACCAGGACGGAGAATAAAAAATCGCGTGCTCCACATAGCACGCTCGAAGAAGAGGGATCGTTCGAACGAATTAAGAACAGTTTTCTCGATTGCGATTTTCACCTAATTAATTACGCCCGTCGGCGTAACGCTCTACGAACTATGCGAGCCGAGGCGAACGCGGGCTTTCCCCGTTTCGCTCATGAGCCCCCTCCCCCTCCCGCCCCCCCTACTACATAGTACCACGATAATAATTACGCCGCGACCGATTCGTTCTTGATATAAATGTATTTAATTAATGCAAAAAATCTTTTTTCGTAGATGGTACTTCAGGAAGATCAAGAGAATCGAAGCGGAGAAGAAACTTCTGCTACCGGAGAACGATCACGGAGCCTTCTTGATTCGGGATTCGGAGAGTCGGCACAATGATTATTCTCTTTCAGGTAAAATGCACACTTCGTTGATTGAGACTGTATTTTATTTCACTCGGTGCGTAAAGTGCAGTTTTACGCACGCTTCGCGCGCGTAAAACTCCTCTTTCGCACCTTGTGAAATAAAATTTCGTACGATGCTGCTGCAAACTCACACTCGTCAGAAAAAGTTTTGTCGCTCTAGTATCGTAATGAACTATTTTCTTTCTTCTTCTTGGAGTTTTTTTTTTATTAAAAAAATAAGGGTTTTGTTTGATCGGTGGCGTTCAAAAGTAAAGGTTTGATTATTTTATTAACGGGTCGAATATTTATGGAAAACCGTACGAATAATTCTGCAGACAAATCCGAGACACGATTTTGTATATCGGTCAATCGTCGTTTCTTTAGTTTTTGTTGTCTACAACCGGTAATTTAATTTTTATGATCCCAACGTTCGAGACAAATCTTTACGACCTCCGTACAAAACATCCTAACGTTCGATCGATTTGAGCGATTTTATTTGTTAAGGAGGGAGTCTCGCGGCGTGCTGACTTTGCATGAGTTCGACAACAATAAGAGAAAATTGCAAGTACTTCTTGATGGTGCAAAAATCTGAAAAAAATAATGTATACTAAAGGTACTGAGAAGATTAATTTTGCATAATAATAATTGCAAAATGTTATCAACAAATCAACAAAAAATTAATTGGTTAACAAATTACCCGGCAACAAAATTTTTTTTTGTTATGAAAATGATTCCTTTATTTTTCTGAATACGTATGAATTTTTTCAGATTTTTAAGTAATCGTTGATTTTTTATTTTTTTTATAGAACAAAAATCAACGATTACTTGAGAGTCTGAAAAAAGTCATACGTATTCAGAAAAATAAACGAAAAATTTTCATTAAAAAAAAAGTTTTGTCGCCGGGTAATTTGATAACCACTTAATTTTTTGATGAATTTGTTAATAACATTTTGCAATTATTATTATGCAAAATTAATCTTCTCAGTACCTTTAGTATACATGATTTTTTTTCAGATTTATCAAGAAGTAGGGGAGAGCGGGGCCAAATGGCACAGTGGGGCAAAACGGTATTACGAGACAAAAAGTAATTTTCCAATAACTTTGGGATGGTGGCGAAGGTGGTACATGGGGCAAAACGGGTTTGAAAATCCGGATGTATCGTTGGGACAAAATGGGGCATCCAAAAATTGTTGGAAAATCGACTTTTGCCCTCGCTGTCCCGTTTTGCCCCGCTGTACCATTTTGCCCCACTCTCCCCTACTTGCAATTTTCTCTTATTGTTGTCGAACTTATGCGAAGTCAGCGCGCAGCCCTGCTCCCTCCTTAACGCGGTGTATTTTTTTCGCTTGGTATGATTACGTACGATCGAAGTAATCGAAAAAAAATTGCAGTGCGCGACGGTGACACGGTGAAGCACTATCGAATCCGGCAACTGGACGAGGGTGGTTTCTTCATCGCGAGGCGAACGACCTTCAGAAATCTTCAGGATCTCGTCGAACACTACAGCACAGACGCCGATGGACTTTGCGTCAATCTCTGCAAGCCCTGTGTCCAGGTAACAATTCTACACAATAAAAAAAATGACGTCATTGAAATAAAATTGAGCGTTGCCATATAATACTTCGGTATCGTTCAATTTTATGTGCGGATTGTGATGTGAAAAAATAATTTAAAAAAGTTGTTGCACACGAAGTAAATGCTCAAAACGAGATAAAAAGGCATCGTCTGAACGGAGTTTAGACAGGGGCGGCCCGCTGCATGCGAAACAAGTGTATTGCTTCCTCTCCAATCTGCTTCGAATACACAAAATCGTAATCTTCAATTAAAGTTGACAAAAAAACTTCTATTTACATTTTTTTTTGTACATTTTTGAATTTACCGATCGATTCTTATTTATTTTTGGTGGTAATAAAAAATGGTCTCGTAAATCACCTGGGGTTGATTGTTCGTAAAGGCGTTTCGATCGCCCAAAAAAATCCCTGCATCCGAATATGAATAATTATGAAGAGTTATATTACAAGAAGTACAAAAAAATAGCATTTAAAAAAATGGTAAAAAAAACGTCGACTACAATTTTTTACATTCGCTCCTGGAAATATTTTCATGTGATCGGAGCACTGACCTGGGATGTTTGACTTGATTTTTTTATAACCGAGTAACAAATAAAACTTTTTTTCATATTGGGAACGGACACGTGATAGATCGGGCCTTCGATTGATTCGATATATTTATTTCGCACTACGAGACTTTCGAGTTCGAATGTGCGCTGGCTTGTCCGAGAAAGGGTTCGGATTTAAGAAAAGGAAAAAAAATTGTAATTACAAGATCGGGTCACAAGAAAAAAAAAATATATCCCGGTAATAGCAATTGGAGTTTTTTTTCGAATTTAATTGAACAATATGGTTTTGCCGAATTCTCAAAGATTGCTCACGAGTACTGTCCAAACTCCGCTTAGACTCTGTTTGAAAAAATTAAATTAAACAGGTTTGCATCGCTGTGTGAGACGCGCGAGTTTGCCCTTACTAGCTGGGAGATTAACGGCGTTTCTCACCAGCGATATATTTAATTTAGAAAAAAATCGGTAATCCTTCGAAAGCTTCTCGATAGACAGGCAAATTTTTGAAGATTTTTTTCCAAAGTGCGATCTCTGATTAGAATGTGTTTGTTTCTCTGTTATTGCTTGCCCTACCTCCCGCTGGATTTTATTGGTAAATTGAATGTCCGAATAATCGAATAATAATCGAACTTTTTTTTATTTTCTTTTTTCGTCTCATTAAACCTCATAAAAATCCCCGCCCCCGTTGTTTGTCATTATTATCCCGTCGACTTGTATGCATCGATAAACTGCATGCGCGCACGCTCGTCATTTACGCACGTATGAATATATTTTTTTAATCGATGGTTAAAGCACAAGCCGGTCGTTTACGGCATTATGTTTCAGAGAAATTAGAACTTTTCGTGTCCAATTAGGCTCTAAGAGCATGTGAGACGCCTCCGTCGGTAACGAAAACTGCAATTATTTTTCTCGACGATGCTGAACTCGGACGGTCAGAAAACAAATTCTCACGTGAAGCTGAATTGATATCCGCGTCGGGTAAGAATTTTCTTTTAATCGGAAATGGTTAGCGCAGGTAAAAAAAAAAAAAATCAATTACAGTTTTTGTTACCGACGCGGCGATGAGGGATTTCTCGTGTGCGTGGGTGTGTGCAGCGCGGCGCAGTCGGAATTTATACACGACTAACGACCGACTACTCAAATGGTGCTTCAAATAGAATGGATAAGACTAATCGCGGTTCTATTATTTACCGATGCACAAAAAAAAGTTTATCGAGTGAAAAAAAAGCAGTATTTATATTCGTATTACTACACTCGAGCAGCTCCGTCTTCTCTCTATCCGAACTACATATATATATATTTTCATATCAATTTTTGAGAGTCATTAAAATGCGAACGAAGACTGCAAAAAGTTGGGCCGGTCGGGAGGAGTGGAGTACACTCGACTATATTTAAGACGATGCGAGACAGACTCGGTCGATAACGTAGACTGTAATCCCTTTATTTCAAGATTGAAGCTTTATCGTTCCTGAAATAAAAGGAACTACAGTTTTTGTCAACGACCGAGCCCGGCAGGCAGGAGGGGAGCAGATTTCACATCGCCTTAAGTGTGGTGAGATTATATAAAAAAGATAATTACCCTAAGTTCCTTTGTACTCTGTTTCATTACACTCATCTCACACACATCTACTAAATTTTAAGACTACGTAAGCTAAGTGATAATCTATGTAGAAAGACGATGAGGTTAAGGCGTTGCGAAACGGTCTCAGTCGGTAATAAGTTGGTATCCTCGTTTTCTCCGTGACGGTTATATTTTTCAGTAAAAATGCACTACCCTGCTGAGCCGACGGATCCAGTGAACCGTAATTCGCTGATAGTCTCGAAGAAAATACGGCTGACGATTTGTTACCGACTGAGTCCACTTCGCGTAAACTTGGAGCGACTCTGGGCCCCTCGGATTATTCGAATGAGCAAACGAATTAAATGAAACAACTTTCTACCAGTTTTCAAAATACAGCTTATCCATCAATGAGACGACTTTTCGAAGCGAGAAATTCGTCGATTCCTCGACATTCCGGTAGTTCATACATAATTTTTTTTGTTATCGCACGCTGAAACAAATCTTTCTTGGAAGTTAATTTCCGTAAATTTTATTTATTTGTTATTTATTTATTATTATTTAGTTTACCGGATAAACCCTTTTAGATACAATATTAAAAATACATCAGTAAATTGATAAATTATGAAAATATCTCTACTATTTGAATAATATCACAAGTTCGCATCTTAGTATATAATAAATACTTTATAAGTGAATAAACCTGCAATACTATCCGTTCGCCATGCAGGACGAATTCATTTATGAATTTAATTATGTTATTAATTTATTAATTTATTAATTTTATTAAATAAATAAATACGTTAATCCCCCGATGGTACCTGTAAAAAAGTCATGCCTCACCACGCTTGCTCATTCGAGTATCCGATCGCCCAGTCGTTCTCAAAAAATCGCAGAGTTCCTGAAGCATCCCCCAACAGTGACTGACGTTGAGGGAGAACTTTGAACAAAATTTATACATCTCACCGATAGTTCGTAAGACGATAGATGTGAAAATAATAAAAGAATTGTCTTCGTTAAAACTTCGACGACGAACAAATTATAGATAATTATTTAGACGACGATGCCACTTTTCATTAGCAGTTACCTAGTTCAACTTAGGCATGCAGCAACAAATTTGCATCCCCTCGAATGTGTTCGATTAATCCACAGACGTTACCGCTGAACCAGGTCTTTTTTTCATTGTAGTCAAGGAATCCCTAAAAAAGCTTCGGGGCTTTCACTGTACTTTTTTTTATACAGGGACGTGAGAATCGAAGCGTTGCCCCGTCGGACGCTCCTCAACGTGGAGGAAGGTGGATAATCGCGCGAATAAAAATACGATCGGGCATTGACTGGCTATCGTGTGTGATTGTGTTCGCAGGTTGAGAAACCCGTTACCGAGGGTCTGAGTCATCGAACACGGGACCAATGGGAAATCGACCGTTCGTCGCTGAAGTTCGTGCGTAAGCTCGGACAGGGACAGTTCGGCGAGGTATGGGAGGGCCTTTGGAACAACACGACCCCGGTCGCGATAAAGACCCTCAAACCGGGCACGATGGACCCGAAGGACTTCCTCGCCGAGGCTCAGATCATGAAGAAACTCCGACACGCCAATCTCATACAGCTCTACGCAGTTTGCACGATGGAGGAACCTATCTACATTATCACCGAGCTCATGAGGAACGGAAGCCTCCTGGAGTTTCTGCAAGGTGATTTAAACAAATTAGTTCTTCTTTTATTTTTTACAGGTCAATGTGGATTTTACCGAATTACAAAATGTATTACTCGCTTAATTTTTGCTTCCTCATAGAGGAAGCTATGTTTTCGTGAAAATATTTTTTTGTCGAGATTTTAATGTCAGCGTACTAAAAATGGTCGAAAACGTCGAGAAATGTGATTTTTAGCTGGCGTCCGGATGTATGTGTGTGTGTGAGTGTGTGTATGTGTGTGACAGCGTGCATCGCTTAGAACGACTATAACTCGGAAATGGCTTGGGATAGCGGGTTCAAATTTTGTACACTAGTAGAGTGGTCACGTCTCCTCCTTCGATATAATTTTCATGAAGATTACGACCCGTTTCGGGATTTTACGGGAATTCGAAATTTTTGGAAGAAGTCTGTGGTAGCGCTAACTTTCGTAAATGTTGAGCTATCGTCATAAAACTGCACACGAATATAGTACTTTTATCAAAGACCTTTGGTATTGAATTTGGCCGAAATCTACCGAAGGGATCAGATTTTATGGAATTTTGATTTTTTTCAAAAATTAACAAAAACCGTCTAATTTGAGTAAACATGGAAGTATCGAGCTTAAATTTGGCATGGGAATGAACTAACACGGTACAATGTTTCGTATTAAGTTTGGTAAAAATTGATCCAATCGTTTAAATTTTCTGGGATTTTGAAAATTTTCAATTTTTCTGAAATGAAACTTTTCAAAATCCCACAATCCCAATTGA
>JAPYZC010011079.1:0-15480 GCA_030522665.1 Ichneumoninae sp. A BG-2022a
ATTGGTTAACAAATTTGTACGTACGTATTCAGAAAAATAAACGAATCATTTTCATAAAACCAAAAAGTTTTTGGTTTTATGAAAATGATTCGTTTATTTTTCTGAATACGTATGAATTTTTTTCAGATTTTTAAGTAATCGTTGATTTTTGTTCTATACAAAAAAAATAAAAAATCAACGATTACTTTAAAATCTGAAACAATTCATACGTGTTCAGAAAAATAAACGAATCATTTGATTCGTTTATTTCATAAAAAAAAAGTTTTGTTGCTGGGTAATTTGTTAACCAATTAATTTTTTGATGAATTTGTTAATAACATTTTGCAATTATTATGCGAGACTCCCTCCTTAAAAATTAAAAAGACGGTGCAGACGAAGAAAATCAAAATAAAGATGATGATGGAGGCTCATTTTTTTTAGACCCGATTAGCCATGACGGGAGCATGCGGCAAGCGAAAGCACTCGATTTTTTAAATAATAATCGCGATCATTTTTATTTTCTACCAACGACACGTATTATCGACAGACCGACGCACGCGACTCTCTAACTCGAACATGACCTGAACCCGCCGAACGATATCTATGACATTGCGGAGAAGTAGGCAGGAGAGATAGGCGATCGTGGGGCAAAATGGACCAGTGTCCTTCATTCCAGATCGGATTTGTATTCGACGGATTTGTATTCTTGCGATAAAATTTATTTTTAAAAATGGTCCGTTTTGCCCCGCGATTTCGTTTTGCCCCGCTCTCCCCTGAATATGCAGAGAGAGTCAAGAGATAATGGAGGAATTGAAATAAAAAAATATGTGTATCAGATTTATAGGTAGGATCGATGAGACTTACAAAAGTAAACGGCCAGAGCGTCGGACTCTCGAATGAGATGGAGAAGTTCTTCACCTTCCAGGGCCTCGATCACCTCTCCAGAGGGATCCTTCTGCGTCATCAGCCACTGGAGAATCTGATCCTCGTCGTAGAGATCGCCTGTTCGAAATTTTTTTAATTTATTTTTTTGAATTTAATTATGAAAAAAATTACAAACGAAAATAAATCGGTAACATAAAATAACTTTTTGGCGGATAAATTGTCGAAGAAAAATTATTTTACAAAGTAATTCGATTACATAACATAACTTTTTCGCCGATAAATTGTAAAAAAAAAATATATAAAAAAAAGGATTCGATAACATAAAATAGCTTTTTCGCGGGTAAATTGTGGCAAAAAAAATGATAAAAAAAAGAAATCGGTAACATAAAATAGATTTTTTTCGTGGATAAAATCTCACCCGCATAAATGACCGGTTCCTTCGAGCCCATCCTGAAGAAGAGTATGGCCGGTAGGGCGAAAACCCCGTAGTCCTTTGCCAGTTGCTTGTCGTCGATCTTCACGAAATTTATTCCCGCACCGTCCGCCTCGTCGTCTATGTGCTCGATCTCCGTCAACACTCGGGAGCATTGCTTGCAGTCTTTGCTGTCTAACGAAAGGTCCAGCACACATGAGCGTCACGTTTTATGATATTTTAAGTTATTAAGTGATCATAAGAGTTAGACATGTTCTTCAATTTATTTTTAAAAAATAACAAAAATAACAACAATAACAAAAATAACAAAAATAACATTAATGGAGTTTTTAAGTGATTATAAGCGTTAGACTTTTTCTTTAATTTATAAAAATAAAAAAAATTTTAAATAAATAAAAAAAGTAGATAGTTTTTTTAAATTGTTGTTTCTCCACGAGAAGACTCACAGAAAAATACTGCGACGTAGTCGGACGTTTGACGAATTTTGTGAAACATCTTTCGATTTATTCTCTCGATGTGATCGGTGAGCTCCATATTTTCGGGATTCGTCAGCCAGTCAAGGATCTCCTCCTCGTCGTCTATGTCCCCGTCGTAATTTATGTATTTCCCCTTGCGGAAGTAAGTTATCCCCGGTGGATTTCTGAAGCCATACTTCTTCGCCATAAGACGGTCGCTTATCTGGACGATTTTAATTCCGTACTCGGCAGCCTCGTCGTCGATGAGCTCGATGTGTCGAATTACCCGCGGACTCTCGGGATCTTCCTCCTTATCTGCGCAAAGTTTAGCGTCGATGAGACCAATTTTTTTATGAATATGCTCAACTTATTAAACTCTCACCATATTTTAATTTTTGCTGAAAACCAATATACATTGCACAACAGCGCTGTGCACGATCTTCGTGTAAAAACATTTATTTTTCGGTTGTACATACGTCATTTCCGGTTCAGACATCTAATTTTTTGGCCATAAGTACGTCACTTCCGGTTCAGAAAACTAATTTTTTTGGCCACAAATACGTCACTTCCGGTTCAGAAAACTCAATTTTCGGCCAGAAATACGTCATTCCCGGTTCAGACAACTAATGTTTTTTGGCCACAAATACGTCACTTCCGGGCCAGAAAAGTAATTTTTCGGCCAGTAATACGTCACTTCCGGTTCAGAAAACTCAATTTTCGGCCAGTAATACGTCAATTCCGGTTCAGAAAACTCAATTTTCGGCCAGAAATACGTCACTTCCGGTCCAGAAAACTCATTTTTTTGGCCACAAATACGTCATTTCCGGGCCAGAAAACTCATTTTTCGGCCACTAATACGTCACTTCCGGTTCAGAAAACTCAATTTTCGGCCAGAAATACGTCATTTCCGGTCCAGAAAACTCATTTTTCGCCTAGTACGCCACTTTCGGTAAAAAAAATCTTTTTTTACCGGACGTGACGCCATACCGGAAATGCTTCACTTCCTGTTTGAAAATCTCGTTTTTCGATCGCAACAACCTGCTAATATCTACATAATTACAAAATATCATTAAATATAGACTCACAAAATATCACCGCGAGAAATTCCTTCGTCTCGATGTATTTGTTGAGAAGCTCCCGATCTATCTTCTCGATACTCGCGTCGTTTCTCTGCTTCACCATCCACTCGAGAACTTCCGCTTCGTCCAGAAGATTTCCTACGCCCATTTCGGTGATTCAAAAAAAAATTAAAAAATCGAACCTCGAGATAAAACATTTATAATATCTTCTATAAAGCAAAAAAAGATATTAAAAAATTGCCTTTCATCCTGTTAATTGGACTATATTTTATGTTATTCTTCACACAACTCCGTTCGCATTGATCTACGATCGATCGAAATGATCGATTGATTAATCAATTTATTAATCACGATTAAAAAAAAAAAGCTTCGAGATTCACGGTCTCGACGCCAATGTGGTGAAACGATCGACGTCGAAGACGTATCTTCATTTTTGTGGTTCTTCATTTCCGGAGATCAGATCGATGGATCTCCTTGGCAAAACGTAATTTCGATTAATCGATTAATCGTCAAATCGTGCTTGGTCCGATCGAGCATTGCATAAATCGTACAAACCGCATTGTGATGGATAAACAACATGGATGCAAGATTGGCGGCGGGACCGTTCTGGAATGGCTACGAGTAAGGCAAGTAGAATAATTTGCTTCTTCATTTGGTACGTACCGCTGAAAACAATGAAATGTCCGAGGCGAGTGCACTCGTTCCGCTAACGACCCTGCCAATCTGAGTGAGTGTGTGAGACTGTCTCTCGTCTTGTGTCGATTCCCTTCGAGCTCTACATTAATGTTTTTCGTTCTCTCTTTTTTATCATTAATTAATTAATTCATTTATTTATCGACGCAGTACTCGTCGCGCATATAAATATTTTATTTTACTTTTTAATTTTTTTTATTGGATCGGGAATATCAAAAAATAGTGTAGTAGGAAACGTATATTTATTTCATCGTAATGTCGGCATTATATTAACCGTACATGAGGCTGCTCTCTCACCGCTGTACAATTATCGGCGATATATATATTTTTTCGTTTTTATTTTATTTCATTTGTTTTTTTTTTTTTTTTTTTTTTTTTTTTTTTTTTTTTTTTTTTTTTTTTTTTTTTTTTTTTCTTTTTTTTTTTTTTTTTTTCGCTGTGTGTATATGCGCACGCGCCGTTTGTTTTCAATTTTTTTTTTTTAATTTACTTATTATTCCGCCTGCGATCGTGCCCGACTTGACAATCGTTAACGCGCTCTCACCTAATCCCGCTAATCGTGAAAACGCGCAGATACGGGATAACGATCGCGTCGAGATACATTTTTTGCTTTTTTTTTCTCATTACGAATAGCAATGTGCCAACACGTCTTTACTGCGCAGGCGTTAGATGCATCTCTGAAATAACATGTACGGGCGCTTAGAGAAAAATAATTAATTGAATCAAAAAACGATTTCGTTATTGATAAATATTATAGGTACAGAGTGAGATAAATTAATGTTAATATGCGGAGATAAAGTGGAGAGGATGAGTGAGAATGAGAGACAATAGCGAGACAATTTTTTTTTTTTATGTATAGTATAGCGAATAAACGAACATGTGAGACGATGCGATGATAGATAAGAAATAAGTGAATAAGAAGTAGGAAAATATTATAACGAGTTAGTGTTACGATGAAATGCGGCTGAGAGCACCTTTTTTTTTACAACGAATCAAAAACCAAAGACGGTCGCTCGACGGGGTCGAGCGACGATCGTTGCGATCCAGAAAGCGTTCGTCGGCACGGGAACGCGCGTTAAAATGCGGAAACGGAAATGCGGTTTCGCGACGAGACGATGCTACGGCTACAATTAATCGCAGAAGAGAAACAACAAAAAATCTACGTACTACGTTCGAGTCTCGAACGGAGTTAGAATGAGAATCAAAAATATATTAATTTCACGCGTTTCGTGCCGAGCGAAGAAGAAAAAAAAACCACCGACTGACGATCATCGTAACAGGATTAATGAGTTAGAGTGACGATATCGTGTGAGTGAAGTGTGTGTGACCGGCTGAGGTCTTAAAAAAAAATTAATAAGACAAAAAAGTGTCGCATTAAAATTGCGATTTTTTTAGGGACGCCATCTTTCCGAGAATCCTCCGCCGACGATTGTTATTCCGAGGCTATGCGCAACTATCTCCGGTCGGAACTATTAACCGTCTTCGGATACAAAGAAATGCACGGAAAGATCTTCGATAGGGGTTGGATTAAAGATCGCACTTACATTCCCAGCCAAAATTGAGCTTCGGTGAAAATTTGAACATTTTCTAATGGTATTAAAATCGTTAAAAAATCAACTAATTAAAGGTGCCAAAAACATTAATTTTGCATAGTAATAATGTCAAAAAGTTATCGACAAATTTCTAAAAAAAATAAATTGTTCAACAAATAATCAGTAAACCTTTCTTTCTCTTCTCAAATGGATTCATTGATTTGCTAGAAGCCACATTAATTTTCCAGAACTTTCTTACATTTCTGGATTTTCCGTTTTTGAAACTGTTTTAAGGCCATAACTACGGAACTCTCAAATCTCTTGTCTATAACATGAAACCGTGATACGGAAACATATAAAAAAAATTGAAACGTAAGAAAAATCTGAAAAAATTCATATCAATTCTGAAAAATCAAGAAATTCATTCAAAGTGAGAAAATTAAAGACTTTTCTAATTCTTTTTAAACAATTAATTTTTCAAGTAATTTGTTAATAACTTTTTGGCATTATTATCGTGCAAAATCAAAGACCTCGACACCATCAACGCGTCCGATTTTTTTCGGATTCTTAGCACATCGCGAAGTGCTCAAATTTTCATCGAATTTAACTTTCGGTTGGGAATGTACGATGCAACCTTAAATAAATAACCGGATAAACAAACGAATAGACAAAATAAATAAAACAATCGAGTTCCCCCGAGCGGTTGCTTAGCGCGTCCCGGTCCGCCATCTTTCTTTTTCCCGCTCCAGAGCGTGTCATTTAGTGTCGGTCGGTCGTGATGTTATTCGCGTTATTCGTGCGTCCTTGACAACGACGACGACGATTGAGACGCCGAAATCTCTAGGCGTATATTCATTATTAGAATCGATATATATATATGTATGTAGTTGACGATGACGACGATGAGGAGTCGCGTGCAAACGTGGCACGGTGTGTTGTGAATCGCACCATCGGCATCGAAACATGATCCTTGCAGAGCGTCGGTTCCCCAGATGGCAAAAACGATCGTCGTCTCTACTGTATTAGCGCGAGCCTGTGTTTGTTTTGTTTTTCGCCAGTCCAACTCTCGCTTTCCCCTCTCGGTCGGTCTCCGGTCACGACGCGTGGGGGAGGGTTCCGTTGGTCGTAAATCGTCATTATCAGACCTTCATTAGGTAGGGAATCCCGGCGACAACTGCAACACCCGACAATCCAATCGGCCACGCGAGACAACAAAAATCTTCGTCAGTTAAACTCACACCTCTGTTTACATTGCTCGCTCAGTGTCTCTCTCCCATTCGCTCCCTTCCATTCTCTCCGCCCAATCTCAGTGCTCAGCGTCCGTCTACAAGACGAACCGCTTCCCGTCGAATTAACATTTATCGCGTGCGATTCTCTCCGCCTCTGTATCTAAATCACTGCCTACGATGTCGCGGAGATGATGCACGACGAAAATCTTTTCTCGACAGACTTTTTTTCCGTCCTCCCTGTTCTCATTATGATTTTTCATTTATATACTTTTTCACGTCTCTTGTCAATCGTCACCGAGCCACTTGTTCTCCGCTCGTCGCCGGCAGTGATTTAAGGCGATCGTCGCCAATTCCTTCTCTTCGAGAAGATCGTTTTATTTTTATTTTTTTATGTATATATATATCTGTTTTTTTTTTTGCGACGATTGCGTAGCTCTCACACTCGTGCTCTCTGTCGAAACTTCATTTTTTTTTTATTTATTTCTTTTTGTGGAATTTTTTTTTTGTTTTGTTTTTAATATTTACCGCTTCCGAAAAATCCCTTCTTGACCTTAGCGGGCTTGGCGTTGCCGCGCGACGCCGGGCTCCCTTTCCCCTCGGCGTTTTTCCTGTTAGGCTCCGCAATCGTAGCGATTCTTTTGCTGTCCTTAGCGGTGAGCTTGTTTATGGCCTTGAGGGCCGGCACGGCCGGCGGGCCGCCTCGTGACGACAACTTCGATGCTCCGCCGCGCGTCGTCGTGACCTTGTGCGGCTCGGTAACACGGCTGGCTTTGGCAACCCTCGTTCGGTGGTTCGGCTTCGCGGGACAGCACTGGTAGGGCTCATAGGAGGGAACCGTGGGTTTCGCGCTTTTACCACCCATCCCGATGTAGAAACAGCCGTCGCCTGCGGTGAAGCAAATACACAACGTGTCAGACAATTTTTTTGTAATGGCCGGTGGCTGATTCTCGGCACGAGTAGTTAAACGAGGCGCACAGACTCTGGGATTGTTTAGGGTGTTTTCTTTTTTTTTTTTAATCATTATTATTTTTAAAAAAATTATTAATTACTATTATTAATTAATTGATTATTGTTCCATTGATATTAAGATAGATGAAGAGACTTTGTTTTTAGAAAGAGAAAGGTGGAAAGAGAGATAGATAGAGATAGAGATAGATAGAGATATGGAGAGATGTATGGAAAATTAGACAATATGCGTGCCCGAGCTACAGGATGAGTTCACTTCAAAATTCTCAATGCCTAACGGCCAAAAATTCAAACGTGCACATATAACGTACGGTATATATAGTATTAGATAGTATTTGATGAACATTTTTCTGTTTCGTTTTTTTTTTTTTATACTTTTTAAAATGTAAATCGTGTCGATTTGTCGCCGTCGTCGTGGTCAATTTCGTTCTGGTCACCGGAGTAACGTTGGCGCGGCGCGGTTCCAAGATTATGTGGAAATTTTCATGTGTGACGAGACAAGCGCGATTCTGAAGGTCCGTAAACGAGCGCGGATTTGTGCGGTCATATATATTTTTTTAAATTCCATTTGTTAGGCTCAATCGTTTTCTTACACCTCTAAGAAAAAATAAAATAAAAAATAAAATACGATGCGTAGCGAAAGGCCTGCTCCATGCGCTGCAGTGGAGGGGGCAGCTCGACAGCTGATCAGCCTAACGAAAGTGGGACAAGTAACGGGGACAGACGATTAGAGGGATATTCGGCGATTGTAAAAGTTTACGGAAGCGTGAATTAGGGTGAGCGATCACTGTTGCATGGCTTATTAGATGGATGTAATGAAAAAAAAGCAAAACACGCGAGAAAGTGTGAGTGATAAAAAAAAAAAATATATATATATATTTAGCGAATACACATGCGGGTACGCCCTCCAGCCCAGCCGCCGACCCTTCAGCGCCAGCGTACTAGCAAGTATACGTACTAGCGGTATGGAGAACGAAGCGGATCTAATTGTGTGTACTACTTTGGGTATGCATTATGTGCACTAATAAACGTTCGTTCACATCACGCGTAAAAAATAAAATAAAATATTTTAAAAAATATTGATGAATAAAATAAATAAATATAAATAAATAAAATAATAACTCGTCACGATCGTTCGTCAAACGATATATAATGCAATAAGTGAATTTCGAACCGTCGTCCTCCGAACGATCTAATACTGGATATATACCTACATCTACCAACGATCTCTCCTGCCGCGTATCAACATCATTTTTCTCTTTCGATCCGTACTATCACCCGGATACTTGCGTCACTCAAAAGTAACATTGATTTTTTCTTTGATTGATTTTTCTTTATGCCTCGATCTCAATTTACATATTGTAGTTCTTCCTGGGAGAGAGCAGCGACGTTGTTGCAATTTTACCTTTGTTTAAGATTTTCTTCAAGGCTCGATTAACTGTTTCCTCGCTGTCACGGCTAGCTTTATCATCATCATCATCATCATCATCATCGTCATCATCATGATCATCATCATCATCATCATCATCATCATCATCATCATCATCATGATCATCATGATCACCATAATGATTATCATGATCATCATGATCATCATGATCGTCATCATCATCATCATCATCATCATCATCATCATCATCATCATCATCGTTTTCGTCATCATCATCATCGCTATCATCATCATCATCATCATCATCATCATCATCGCTATCATCATCATCATCATTATCATCATTATCATCATCATCATCATCATCATCATCATCATCATCATCATCATCATCATCATCATCATCATCATCATCATCATATCATCATCATCATCATCATCATCATCAGCGTCATCATCATGGTCGTCGTCGTCATCCTCATCATTTTCATCGGAATTATCATAACCTGTATGAAGAGTAGCATTTGTCATCATACAAGGTATGTAGAGACAATCGGTATGATCTACAGGTGATCTGTTCTCAATGCTATGTATACACACAAGGTATCTTTTTTTTCTTTTCTTTTTTTGAGTTGTAAGTATATACAGAGTGACTTGTACGTTCCGGCGGTGTTCGGTTTTTTTTGTTTTGTTTCTGATCTGAATCTGAATCTACCGGTTTCGAATTTGCCGCCTGGAGGTGTGCCCATAACATTACATCATTCGTTCGTTTATTATTTTCTTTTTTTTTTTTGTAACACAATTAATAATTTGATTATTGCGCAAGTATGATGTTTGATGCAAGCTGCTGTGAGGCGTTGCCATACGACGTGTTAAACATGCGAGAGATGGAAGAGAATAGATGTACACGAGTTTGTTTGTTCGAACCGAAAGAGATAGGCAGAGAGAGAAAGAGAGAGAGACAGAGAGAGAGGTTGACGGTCGCGGCATATATATATATGTTTTTGGAAACGCGGCCAATTCTAAAGTGATCGAATGCCCGCGCGTTCGCCTACCCGACCGTGAGTTTATCGAACTATCGCCGTCGCCCGTCGGAGAGAAAACGTCGCGCGGAGCTCTTCCCGGTAAACCGACGCGATGAAAAAAAAATTGTTCAATTTATTACAAATTTTAAATAAATTGTTCAATTTATTACAAATTTTAAATAAATTATTCAATTTATTACAAATTTTTAATAAATTATTCAATTTATTACAATTTTTTAATAAATCATTCAATTTATTACAAATTTTTTATAAATTATTCAATTTACTACAAAAAAATCTGAGACGGCGAAACGATACGCGATCGTGCGACTGCGGCTCGGCGGCGACAATTTTTTTGGGACAACGAGATACAAAAATAAAATGAAAAATAAAACTGACGATACACATCGGGGCCAGTTAATGAGCACGACACGAAATGTATAAAAGATAAAAGTAAAAATCTGTAATACACTTAGGTTTTTTTTTGTAATGGACAACGCTACCTGTGCTGGTCTCGGGGTTAGTCGAGTCGTCGAGAAGATCGATGTGCTCCGCGCGTCAAATCATCTCCGCAATAACGTGTATTCATGGTTGCGAGAAATTATTTTGGATTCTTTTTTTTTTTTCGTCAACTTATATTCCTGAGTTACAATTTACAAGTTTAGGAAAACAGCGAGTAACATTGCGTCCGGCGAGAACTGTGGAGTGTGGAGTGGTGTGTCGTTGATGTGTAGTTATGCGTGTAGGGCGCGAGACTGATATTCTCTGGGGCGAGTGTTAAACAACGTGGCTTCTATAGCTGAACCGTAAAGATGCGTAAAAAAATAAATAAATAAAAAATCAATGAAAATTAGATAAGTAAAAAAAAAAATACAACGAGGATGATGAAATTTGAACTTTGATCGGCAGTATTGTGTCGATTCGTGGCGCGAATCTTGGACGGTTCTGACGCGTTAGTATTAAATTGTTGTACTTTTTGATAAACAGAAGAAAAAATTTTGAGACGTTCGTATCAATGGTCGAGTATTTTTTTTTTTTTTTTTTGTATTGCACTAAATGATCGTGTGACCCGAGATGGAGATCAAGGCGATCGCGGACGCGAGGGCACGATCGCGACGGCGCGTGCTTGACGGTACTTGCAGTAAGCCGGCGTTGTATCAGTCACGATTGATATTAAAGTCACAAAGAACAGTACACCCGTAATAATTATCATCATTCTAGATGTTTCCTTACTTTTCTGTTCGATTAGCCATTCCAGAACTTTGTCCTCGTTCTTAAGATTACCTACAAAAGTCAGACACACGCACACGTATATATAGCATGTAGTATGTCTATTTGAGAAAAAGTAACGAACAGAAAAAATTTATGTGTTTAGACACGAATTAACGAATAGGGGAGAGCCGGTTACCTTGCGACACCTTATCGGCAGAAATATTTCTGATTTTATACTTTGTGGTGGAGTAGATTGAATTATCCATTGACTGAACACCCACCAATGGACAAATGAATGGACAAATCAGTATTTACCGGATAATCTCACTTACACGACAACCTAATGCACTCTATTTTTTTATATTAAAACTAAATTATTGTAAGTATCGCTGTGTCCAATATCGTGGTGCTATATGCATTTTATTGTACAAAAAAATTAACCGGTGGCAGTCGTTTCACGGCGAATCATAGTAAGGAGCCAGCTGTAAACACTCGTGATCGGAAAGCATTTTTCTGTGTATTTCACGATTACTAACGGTAAGTTTTCATCAATACGAACATAAAAACGTTTGATCTTTAGTATATCAAGTAATTTTCGTGGTATAATTTTATATGTTTGAAGAAAGGAAAACTGTTATTAAAAGCCACTTTATGGATATATTTGTACCCGCGATAATTTCTGTTAATTTTTCATAAATGCATAAAATTTGATGACTTAAAAAAAAATCGTATGCAATATTTAATTAATTTCTGAATAAACAGTACGTGTTTTATATATTTGTATACAAATGATATACGATTCTAAGGCCAAAAAGCCTGACATGCGCCTTAGGTGTCCATTCAATGGGTAATTCAGCCTGTGTTTCATAAAAAAAATTGAGATTTTAGTGTCAGACCATGCTCATAAAGGGGTAACTTAGAATAGTCCGAAATGTGTGTGTAACAGATTTGCATTGTTTAATGCGACCAAAACTCGTAAAGAGTCTGAGATAGCCATTTGAAATTTGGCACACTTGTAGAGTGGTCACGTCTCTTAATTGAGTGCAATTTTTTTGAAGGTTCAGGTCGAATTAGAGATTTTACGGAATTTCGAATTTTTGAAAGAATGTCTATCGTACTTAATTGTTTTATGGTAATGGTGTTGTTTCTGAGATAGCCTGTTGAAATTTGACACACTTGTAGAGTGGTCACGTCTCTTAATTGAGTGCAATTTTTTTGAAGGTTCAGGTCGACTTAGAGATTTTACGGAATTTCGAATTTTTGAAAGGCGTTTATAGTATCCAATTTGTTTTTTTTTATGGTAATGATCTTTCTTCTGAAAATTGTTGTTGAGTTAGAGATATTACGGGTTTTCGAATTTTTTGAAGAATGTCTGTCGTACTTAATTGTTTTTATGGTAATGGTATTGTTTCCTAAGATTGAGGCCGAGTTAGAGATTTAACGGGATTTTTTATTTTTTTGAAACATTTCTGTGGTCCAAATTTGTATTTTTTAACAGTACTTCGGTACTAAATTATAATAATAATAATTTTATCGTAACTAGGTTTAGTGTAAAGACTAACGGGCTGGAAAGGAACGTGTCGCAAGGTAGGCGGTCTCCCCTGGCGGTGAAGATGTTCGTAAAGGGGTAAAAAAAAAAGATGTGTTTGACGTTAGGGACTTAAAAAATGAATTGCATTTATCCAGTCTCGCGGCCGAGGACAATATCCCTGCGCGCTGGAATATCGATATCACTATCTCGCGACTCGAGTCCCGGATGCGGAGCGAGCTCCGGCATCGGTGTGATTAAAAAATCGTAATTAAAAAATCGAGGGGCAGGGCGGGGAGGGATTTTTACAAATTTCGAAAAGAAAAATTTCGAAAAAAGCCATGTATGTAGTTGTTGCTGCAATGCGACTCTTACCGTCGTACATGATGGGAACGCCGGTCTCGTAATAGACAAGAGCCGGAAAGGAGAAAATGCCGATTTCAGCGGCCAGTTTGGCATCGTTCGACTTGACGAATTGTATTCCATGCTTGTCCGTGTCGTCGTCGATCGTCTCCAATTCCTCGAGGATTTCCCGACACGTATCGCACCTCTCGTCGTCGTCGTCTGCGGCAAAAAATTTACTGTAAATAATGAAGAAGCAAAAAAAAAATAAAAATATCGAAACAACTGTAAGAAACTTACAGAAAAACACGGCAAGATGCTCGACGTCGTTTATGAGCACCTGAAGCGTCTTTCGGTCTACGCTCTCGATTACGTCCGGTGTCGAACTATGAAGATCTAGCACCCAGTCGAGAATCTCCTCCTCGTGCATCATATCGCCAGAGTATATGGTTCGAAATTTGTGACGATAAAAAGCGAGAGCCGGCAGTCCCGGTAAATCGTACTCCTTCTCGATCCCCTCGTCCGATATCTTGACGAAGTCAATGTCCTTCTCCTCGCACTCGTCGTCGATGTTCTCCAGTTCTTGGAGAATCTTCTGGCTCTTTTTGTCACCTTCCTTGTCTGAAAACATTGCATGTCATTAATACTTTGCCTTAAAAAAAGTCTCGATCGTTCTAAACTCTATCGAATGGACATATTTTGAGTAGTCGATGTTTTCACAATTTTTACAAGTAAATAAATATATCAATAAAATTACGATGTTGTTTTGTCGGAAAAACTTTAAAAATATTGCCGAGTTTCTTCTATAAAAATGTATGATGTCTTAGCGCAACTTTGAAGAGTTATCTGTGCTGGTAATAGAGAACAACCTTTTCCGGATCATTTCAGTTTAGTTTGCAGAAATCCACGTTTTTCAATCTTTAAGAGTAAGTAAATTTAAAAAAATGACAATCAAGTTAGCCCGAAAAACTTTCTATACAATGCGTTGCTATTGGTCACAATTTGAAGAACAATCTTTTCGACGAAAATTTACGATTGGTTAACGCAACATTGAAGTGTTTTCTCTGCCGGTAAAAAAGAACAATTTCTTGCGCACGACCTCAGCCTACTTTTGAGAAATCAACTTGTTTCATCTTTACGAATAGAAAAATAATACAATGAAGTTAAGCCTGAGAAACTTTCTATAGAATGCATTGCTGTTATTCAAATTTCGTTGCAGATTTTTTTTCGCCACAATTTCACGTTGTTTTATAACGCAACATCGACAAATTATCTCTGCCGGTAAAAAAGAACTTCTTCCGCATGACCTCAGCCATACTCACAGAAGAATACGACCACGTGATCGTTCTCGTCCAAAATATTTTCCAGCATCCTCGCGTTGACCTCCTCGATCTTTCCGGGTATCTCGAGTGTGTTCTCGTCGGTGAGCCACGACAGGACCTCGTCCTCGTCCTCCACGTCGCCCTTATAGATGAGCGGTTCCTTGTTCCTGAAGAACGCGAGCGTCGGGAAATTTTTCAGGCCGTGCTTCTTCGCGACGCCGGTGTCCTCCGTCGTCACGAATATTATTCCAGTCTCGTCGAGCTCGTCGTCGATGTTCTCCAATTCCTTCAGCACCGTTTCGCACTCGTCGCCCTCCTCGCAACGGCCGCCTAAAAAAAATGTTAAAAACATTCTCAATATCTCGAAAAAAAAAAAAAAAATTTATAGAAAGACTAAGTTATACTAAACTCAGAAAGACTATTAGGGAAAAAGTGGTGAATATGGCCCACCTCGATTAACACGTAAATCAGTGGTATATGGACCGGGCCATATTCCCCACTTTTACCCTATAGCAAACTATTATAGTAAATGTACAAAGACTGTTATAGTGAACTATTATAGTAAACTTAGAGAGCCTAAATTATAGTAACTTATTATACTTATAGTTTATTATAAATTATAGTAAACTTAGAGAGCCTAAATTATAGTAACCTATTACAGTAAACTTAAAGAGACTGAATTATAGTAAACTTACTGAAGTAGACAACGACGTACTCGTGCTCGTCAATCAGACTCGAAAGAATCTCGTCGGTGACCTCTTCGATCGTCGCAGAATTTTTTTGCTCGATCAGCCACTCCAGCACTTCGTCCTCGTTGAGTAAATCGCCCTCGTATATAGCGGGAATTTTGTCCTCGAAGTACACGAGGGTCGGTAGATGATCAATACCGAAATCTTTCGCCTCTGCGTCGTTGTCCATGCGGATTATGACGATGCCCTCTCTCTCCAGATCGTCGTCGATGTTCTCGAGCTCGTTGAGGATTCTCATGTTCTGCTTGTCCTCCTTGTCGTCTGCGTGAACGAGATCGAACATTTTTCTTTTTTTTTGATACGGGACATTTTTTGGGAAACAAAAAGTAGAAGCGAAAGTAGTCGCGAGCTCGACGGTCGATATTCGGCATGAACCGAAAAACCTCTCGCCCAATAAGACTTACATTGGATTACTTACAAAACAGTACGGCGAGATAAGGGGTCGTCTCGATTAGTTTTTCCATCATCTCGTCGGTAACTTCCGGAATCTCGCGATGTTTCTTCTGATGGATGAGCCAGCCGAGCAATTGATCCTCGTTCAACAGCTCTCCTGTTGATTGAACATTATCATTGTCATTATCATTGTCATTATCATTGTCATTATCATTGTCATTATCATTGTCATTATCATTGTCATTATCATTGTCATTATCATTGTCAT
>JAPYZC010011099.1:0-10863 GCA_030522665.1 Ichneumoninae sp. A BG-2022a
AAAATCGAATATTATAAACTGTCGCAGAAACCAACATGGCCGCTGAAATGTTTACAGCATCCGTTTTGTTGGATATAAAAAATTCTAGATCTTGCATACAGCAAAAGGGCGTGCAGGCCGATTCTGTGAAGTTCTCCGAACATTCCAAAACCGTCGGAAAGTTGCTCACTGAAAAGATAATCACGCATAGTGTAAACTGCGATCATTTAATCTATCGACTTGCGACGGGTGATCAGAGTCGATGAACACGGGACGAATGTAGTGTAGGGCACGATGCAGAGCCACCTGTACGTCAATCGTGACACTATATTCACGCACTTTCGCAAACTATAATATTCGGTTTCCTTAATTCCTTGTAAGTTTTCAATAAAAATCCGACTGCACACCGAAGCGTTTATGTCATTGTCATAATCCTGCACGGTTTGACGCATATGTGTAGCATATTAACAACGCTAAGTCGGAACTGAAAAATTGTCTAGGTCCGTCGGTAAAACAGGTAAAGCAAGTTAAAAAAAAAGGAAAAAAAACAGCTCCAGCAGCCCCTTAATGATTGTATCGGCTTTGTTTACCATTGACCAGTATAGCGTTCGTCGTCCATTTGAATCCCAAATCGTTTTGCTCGACGATGCACTCCCACAGTCCCTTGTGCGATACATTCAGGCCGGGAACGATGTCGACGTTAACCTCGGGGAAATTAATACGACTCAACGCCGGTAACGCATTTCCGCATTTTATCCTGTTATCAACTACTCACGGATATGGGCAGCGTCGTGCCGTAGTCCTTCCACAAATCTTGCCCGATCGTCCATGAAATCTTCAGATCGGAGTACAGGTATCCGAGGATTACGCAGTGACAAGTTACCGTCATGGGAAGAGTCTCTCGGATAGTCACGACACTTTTTACAGGATAGACTACGAGGGTAACCATCTTAAATATCATATGAGTGCCGTCTACTCGATGCAGTGTAATCGTGTATACGCCGGAATCGTTCACTTCTGCTCGCTTAATAACTGCGAACAGACATTTAATCTTGTTAATAGTGTAAAACCAATAATAATAATGTATGAACCGACATGTATTAGTACATTACGATACTGGTGCGATAAAACTTTTTCTGACGAGTGTGAGTTTGCAGCACGAGCCGAACGCGAGTTTTGCAATCACACGAGTTAAGAAAACGTTTATCGCACGAGTATCGTACGAAATTTTATTTCACAAGGTGCGAAAGAGGAGTTTCACGCGCGCGAAATAAAAAAATTTATTCCGTAACGTCACTTTCGGTTTTTAAATCTCAGTTTTCAACCGGAAGTGACGTCATAGGGGAAAACGTCACTTCCGGTTAAAAAATTCCAATCTTCGACCGGAAGTGACGTCTAATGGAAAATACGTGACTTTCGGTTTGAAAATATCATTGTTCGACCGCAAGTGACGTCATTCTGGAAATACGTCATTCCGGTTTGAAGATCTCGCTTTTCAGCCGGAAGAGACGTTTTCTCGTATGACATCGCTTTCAATTTGAAAGCGAGATTTTGAACCAGGAATTGCATCGCACAAACTTAGCTCGGAGAAGATCACTTGGAAAATTAAATTTTGCAAGTGAACAATTTTTTTCACTTGACGTTACAGAGAATATTTTGAATTTTTCTCTGGAATGTAAATCGAATGCAGACAGTGACAGACACGCGTGAAGGAAGAAACACACGGTGAACGAGATTGCACGAAGGTCGTGGAATATTGTGTAGTCCATCCGTAAATCCTCGGTTACCAATATTGTGCTCCTCAATCTCGAGTCTGTCGTCGTCGGGGTGGACGAATATTCCATTGTGCGACCATTCTATATCCGAGTCCGGTGAGTCGGTACTTATCGCTTTTATAATATCGGGATCGGAGGGAATCGTCACCCCGTGTCCTTCCTTGACACTGAGAGCAGTGTGGTTTCTTCTAATTCGTCGTTTAATCAAAGCGACCGTGTCTGTTCGGAAATGGTAAATGTAAATTGTAAGAAACGAATGCCGATTGCCTTAGAGACAGAGAATGGGAGGGGGAGGGGGGGCAAAACCGACTCGGGTCCCATACAGCAGGAACTGTTTTGAAAACATTTTAGAAATATTTTCAATCTTTCAAATATAACGAAATATTTTTTAAATGATTCAGAAATATTATCAATATTTCACATCTTTTGAAATGCTTGAAGTATTCTATCGAAATGTTTCGACGAACGATTTCTTAAATGATTCAGAAATATTATCAATATTTCACATCTTTTGAAATGTTTTGAAGTATTCTATCGAAATGTTTCGACGAACGATTTCTTAAATGTTTCATAAATATACTTAATCATTCAATACATCTGAAATATTTCTGAAAGCGTGAACATATATTTTGAAAGCAAATATTAGTAGGTGTGCACAGAACTTTTCGCGTTTTTAAAACACTTTACACATTTTTTTAAATGTTAGGACGATATTGATTAGCATTGACGTGTTGCCAACATACAAACATTTTTAAACCATTTTTGTCAAACATTTCTGAAAAATTTCAATGTATGATTTACAAGCGGACAAAAAAATATATCAAACATATTTTTTAACATTGGTAAAATATTTTCAATATTTCGAACATATTTCCGTGCTATGTGGGGTTCTTAAATTTCACATTACAATTTACGGGATTCCATTTTGCCCCGTTATTTGCTGTACACACCTTCTGTTATGTCGCCACAAGCTATGGTGTTACAACGACCAGACATTATGTTAGGACCCAGACACGGTTCTCCCTTGACATTCGGTTCGGGATTGTTGCACACACGCTTTCTCGTTCCAACGCCGCCGTTGCAACTCGCACTGCACGCCCACGGTCCCCATTCGGACCATCCACCGTCTTCCGGATCGCCGTCTATGTCTGTCGGGATAAAAACCGTAATATTAGCCGTTTTGTGCGGAAGCCCGAGAGGGACACAAACGCACTGTGACACTCTGTATATCGAAATAACTTCGTGCAGATATAGTCTGTCGGTATATTCGGTCACTTTAAACATACTCTGTCTACACTGTAAAAACTGATTGCAAATTTAATGTACTGGACCTTGAAATTTATGTACATAACTTACATTAATCGAGCATTAATGTACTTTTTTTGTAAAATAAAAATACCAGATATTAAAATTATAAATCATTTGTTATTTTGTAATTTCACAATTACAAAAATGTTATCACAAATTTTACTGTACAATTGCAACACCCAATTGTGTTTGAAATTTCAGAAACGGTTTATGTAAAAAAGTTTCCCATACCGTTCATGAATTTTCAAACATATTTTTTTACAGTGTATATTCGTCCAATTCAGACATACGTCGTCTGTACATTTGATTTAAATTAGGTAGGGTAGAGCGGGGCAAAACGGGGTTTTTGGGCAAAACTACATTTTTCAATCATTTTTGGATGCCCGAGTTCGCCCTATCGGATACATCAGGCTTTTCTGCCCCGTTTTGCCACTTTGTCCGATCCAAAAATGATTGGAAAATTTAGTTTTGCCCAAAAACCCCGTTTTGCCCCGTTGCCCCGTTTTGCCCCGCTCTACCCTATATTTCTACTCGGTACCGCTAGAACGTGTGATACGACCCGTCGAATCCGCGACGAGGGCCGAATCGTATTACCAATACGTATATCGCGTGATTAAAATCAGAAGTCCATGCCCTCACGCCCTTAGGCCATTACGATTTTAGTGACGCGATATGTAACATTTAGGGGAGAGCGGGGCAAAATGGTACGGCAGGGCAAAACAGGATTACGAGACAAAAGGCAATTTTCCAATAATTTTTGGATGGTGGCGATGGTGGTAAGTGGGGCAAAACGGGTTTGGAAATCCGGATGTATCGTTAGGGCAAGATGGGACATCCAAAAATTATTGGAAAATTGAGTTTTGTCCTCACAGTCCCATTTTGCCCCGCTGTGCCATTTTGCCCCGATCTCCCCTATGTTTATTGTTCTGTTCTGTTTGCTATCGTGAAAGTAACCTCGGCCGTAGAGAAATCTTTGATTTTAGTGTTTTGAGTGCATGAAGTTATTTCGATATACAGAGTGTCACAATGCATCTGCTTTCCTCCTTGGCTTTCGCTGTTTTGTGCCACAATACGGAGACTGTTTCCACCGAGCATTCACCGGAGGGTACGCAATTCGCGGCCCAAGTTGCCCAGCCACCCCGATCGACCGCCAATGAAAAATAGTAAAATATCATGGGACTGGTGTGCTCGTAATGAAAGACTTGAGATCCGTTCCACAACACGTTGATGGTGTGATTGAACCACCTGCAGAGAATGGTAATAAACATTTTAATGAATTACATGAAAATTCTTGAAAAAAATGTTTACCGTACATTATTGTGATGTTGGTCCACGAGTGAGAAGTGAAGAGTGGGCTTGGAGCTTTTTGTTTGTGAAATATTCGCACATTGGGGTAAGTGTTCTTCAGAAAGAACACCCACTGACCGAGTTCGCCGAGGGTGAGCGCGTAATAGCCCGGCGTCGCAGGTAACAGAAGAAGCGGTATCAAAACGACCCCTTCGGCACGTATCATGAGTTCCAATCTGTTCGGATTCGACGCACCTCCCTTGCTCCAAATTGACAGTGGTAAGATTCTCGTGAATCTGTCGGTCTGTGTGTTTTCTATGTGACATCCTGTACAGGATACAATTTAGATAAATAATGGTAAATGGCAATTTTGCGCATAACTTCCTCTATGAGAAAGTTCGTTGATCGATTTTGGCTTCCTCATAGAGGAAGCTGTGTGTAAAATTGTAATAATTGAGGAAGTCGTGTGCAAATTACTGTGCAGCTTTTTTGTAACGTCAAAAAATGTCTACAGTTCACAAAATTGAAAATAAAAATTTACCACAACATTTTTTGTAGAAAATCGCTAATTGAAATTTGGGTAGTTGGTAGTTTATAGGCTATGGTTTATGTAATTTGTCCCCACTGATGATGAATCTCCAAATTATTTTACTCCTAGACCGATATTTGATTCATAAGTTCGTGTCGGACGGGAAAATACAATTATCAAAAAAATAAAAAAATTTCGAGATGTCATAAAATTTAGTCCATTCCCATGTTCAAATTTAAGCTGTATACCTCCATGTTTACTGGAATTATACCGTTGATAGTAATTAAAAAAAACACAAAAAATCCTCTAAAATCTTAATATTTCAAAACATTATTTTCATATATTTCAGAAATATTTTGTAAGATTTGAAACATTGAAAATATTTAAAAAATGATTTCGAAATGTTTCGTGCTATATGGGCATACTACATACATCCGGACTTCAGCTAAAAATCGTATTTCTCAATATTTTAAACTATTTTAAGTACTCCGACATTAATATCTCAATTTTTTTGTTTTAACGAAAATATAGCTTGCTCTACGAGGAATCAAAATAAAAAATCTTCGTATACGAACTCGTGGCACAATCGAACGCCACTCCAATGGTGTGCCCAAGTTCGCTCGTGTAGTAATAGTAAATCGGTAGGAAAGCTTTCTCGGGTTCCGGATGTTCCCATTGAAATAGCGGATTCGGCGCACCCTGATAATACACCAGAACTTGGCCGCGCGGTATCTTTATAACGAAACTACTCCATTTGCCGAGATAAAGTAGATGAGGCAGAGTTTTCTTCTTCACCATTTCTATGCCTACGAATTACCGCATTACAGAAAATCGCCGAGGAAAAGCAGAAGAGGAGTTTCGATCGTTCTGATATCAAGATTTACTTAGCTACCTCCTTCCTCGCCCTGATAATACAGCAGAACCTTCTCGTTACCGAGAGCTCCGACTTTCAGTATGTAACGAGACTTCAGACCATCGTCCGCCGTAAATACGAACGTTATCGAGTCCGGTTGATCGGGCTCCCAGGCTTTCAAGGAAAAGTGCAGTCCCTCGGCTCGGTGCTCCGGTAACACGTAAAGACGTCTTCCAACTCCGTGGCCCTTCACCAGAAAGGTGCACTCCTCTGTACGGTAAAAGTAATATCGATCATTATCATCGTTTTCATCTCTCGCTTTTTAAGGGCGCGCAATGCTCATAGCTTCCCTCTACGGGAACGTCAAAATTGATCGAGGGATTTACTCATACAGGAAGCAATATGCAAACGATCGCTTCCCCATCGGGTTGAGTGTTAAAAAAAATTGTAAATCTAATACATCAGACTGGAACTTTTTATGCAAAAACTGGTCCATTACATTTAATGTCACATTACTTGTGATAAAAAATTAATAGACTTTCATAGTGAAGTTAAATCAAATTATTGGATATAAAGTTCTCTTATAGTAATTCTTATAGTAATATCGATCATTATGATCGTTTTCATCTCTCGTTTTTGAAGGGCGCGCAATGCTCATAGCTTCCCTCTACGGGAACGTCAAAATTGGTCGACGGATTTACTCATACAGGAAGCAATGTGCAAATTATCGCTTTCCCAACGGGTTCACTATTTTTAATAATTGTAAATCTAATACATCGGACTGGAACTTTTTATGCAAAAACTGGCCCATTACATTTAATGTCACATTACTTGTGATAAAAAATTAATAGACTTTCATTATTGGATATAAAGTACTCTTATACTAATAGCGATCATTATGATCGTTTTCATCTCTTGCTATTTAAGGCCCGCAATACCCATAGCATCCTTCTACGAGAACGCCAAAATTGCTCGACGGATTTAGTCATAGAGGAAGCAATGTGCAAATTATCGCTTCCCCATCGAGTTCATTATTTTTTTAAATTGTCAATTTAATCCATCAGACTGCAAGTTTTTATGCAACAACTGGTCCATTAAATTTGGTGTATACTTGTGATGAAAAATTAATGGACTTTTACAGTGAATGTAAAATAAATGATTAGCTTTAAAGTACTTGTATAATAAAATTAAACCATTTGTAAAGTTTTCAATATACGGTACATTAATTTTTCATTTTACATAACATTTGTTTAATTTCACATTTGTACATGAAATTAAATATGCCAGTTTATGCATAAAAATTCCGGTACCAGTGCACTAAATTGCGTACGAATTTTTTTTACAGTGTTTTCAATCAACACTTCACCTGGCATTTCGCAGTCCCTCACGTCGCACAAATCCTGCGGTACCAATGGATCCGTCGTGTAGCACCATGTGCCCGCTATGTTGCGCGATGGATCCCTGCAGTAATTGCTCGCGTTTCTGGCGCTGTGCTCCGGATAGAGCGTGTCGTTGAAGTACTCAGGATTAACAGTGTGAATCGGTCTGATCAACATCCTCTTTTTGTGACTAACAGCTCTCATGTAGCGGGCGTCTTTCAATTTCGATGAATCAAGTGCTTGAATAGGCTTGAACGATATCGTGTAGTTCTTTGATGGTGTCCAAAGTTCTGGCACTTTCCATGTTCGAAGCGTTCTCGGGGTGAACGATATCGTGTAGTTCTTTGATGGTGTCCAAAGTTCTGGCACTTTCCATGTGTGAAGCGTTCTCGGGGTGAACGACATCGTGTAGTTCTTTGATGGTGTCCAAAGTTCTGGCACTTTCCATGTGTGAAGCGTTCTCGGGGTGAACGATATCGTGTAGTTCTTTGATGGTAACCAAAGTTCTGGCACTTTCCATGTGCGAAGCGTTCTCGGGGTGGTCGGAGGTGTCGTAGTCTTCCTCGCGGTGACTTGGGTCGATTGGGTGATTCCCAATTCCCTGTCCTTGGCGATTTTCTCTCTCTCCAGCCGATCCACGTCGTAATCGCTCAGCCACTCGGCACACGATCGTCCCGATCGTGTAGTCGCGAGTGTTCCTATGTAGTCGTTTGCTGTTCCGGCCATTCGGCACTCTGAAAAAAAAGTGCCAGATCAGAGAAGAAAGGATTGAGTAAAATTATGTTGGTAACTACACTGAAATTGAAATTTGCTAACGTTACTCATATTAATTAAACATCAATGTACTTTGCTTGTAAAATAAAAATACCAGATATTAAAATTACAAATCTTTTGCTGCAAAATTTACAAAAACGTTCATGAAAAATACAAATTTTATTCTTTCAAACAGAATTTTTTTACGGTGTACATCGTCAAGCTTACCGGACGATCTGCAGCTCCGTATCGGACAATATTGTTTCGAGGCTGTTAAGCTGTTTTCCAGGGATATCGAATAGCAGTACGGACCCTTTGGATCGTGTCCCGGATTTCTGCACTTGTTTATCGCCTTCAGAGCCGAACCATCGACGAATAAATCGGCTCGTCTATCGTCGTCTGGGATCTTGAATAAATTTATCAATGACATAGCCATAAAGATGAGTTTCCCCATGGAAATCGAGGATATGACAAAATTTGTTTTCAAAATATATTCATTTCAGCGTTTTTATTTGATCAATGTTAATTAAGATATTGATCTTGTAAATTGCTACGAATAAATAAATAAATTGAACTATCTATATTTGCAGAAATATATATATATATTCCAAAAATATATAAAAACTTTGAAATAAAATGTTAGCAAAAATATATTTCATATATCACGTATATTTTTTTGTATATGCGTCATGTAGGGTGAGTCAAAGTGATATGCCCATTTCTTCCATCGTTGTACAAGCCCAACCAATCGCCCGGCCATTTTCAGGCGCCTAAATTCAAGAACCCACAGTGGCATTTAAGGAGTGGAATTTATCTGCTCTATGTTAGTAAGGTAGGAGAGACTTAAAAGGATTTAACTTTAATAAAAAAAAAACGAACCATTGATGGATGAATAATAATTCCCATGGGTAAATTCCATATATCACCTGGAATTACCCTACTTGATTTCCTATGAGGCTCGTATAGGAACTGTTGTGTAATAAGAAAAAAACACTTCTAGTAATGTCCAGGGAATACAAGGCATCTCACTCAAGATGATCCATAGGGAACTTTTGTATCTGTGGTTCGGCCAGACTAGATATGCAATAACATATCGATCATATAAATTGCTATGCATTGAACGTTATATATTTGCAGAAATATTTCAAAAATATATCAAACATTTTTTTGCTTAATTTCACAAATATTCCAAAAATGTATGAAAAATTGGCAAAAAAATAAGCAAAAATATATATCATATATCACTGATACATTTGTTGGTTGATGCGACATATAGATTGATTCAGAGTGATATGCCCATTCCTTACATCTTTGTACAAAACAAGCCAATGACTGGGCTTTGTACAATGCCAACCTTCTTCAGGGGCCTAAATTTATAAACACACAGTGGCATTTAAAGAATTACATTATTCGATATGGAATTACACATTTACTCTATGTAACTAAGGTAGAAGAAACGTAACGGTTTTGCCTTTTTATAACAATTGAGGCGTTGATGAATCTAATATATATTTTGGAAAACTGTGGATTTGTTTGTTTGTTTGTCCCACCCCATGACCCAATTATTCACCACCCTCATTGACCCAATTATTGACCGCCCCCATTGACCCAAAAGGCGCTGATAATTGTTAGATGCGAGTGCATATGTGTGTGTTTAGATTAAAATGATAAAAATATAAAATTTAACGCACTGGAACTGCGAGCGCGCGAAGCACGCGAGCCATAACAACCCACTAGTCAATAATAATTTTGATGGGTAATTCCACATATCACCTGGAACTATCCTACTTGACGCTATAAGAGGGTCATGAAGGACCAGTACAACAATGAACAACACCTCTAGCGATGTCCAGGGAATACAAGGCTTCTCGCCCAAACTGGTCCATTGGGAACCTTCGTATCTGTAGTCGGCCAGATTAGATATGCAATTTGGCGGTGCAGGATCTTCCACAGGAGTGTCATCGGGATTGCAGAAAAACGTCCAGAGGGCTATATTGTTACGACTGCCGACACTGAACCACCTCACTGTGCCGAATAGATTATCCTTGACATAGAGTACTTCCTCGTTGCCATAAATTCGCTCGGAGAACAATCGCAGATGAGGTCCGAAAATGCTGTGCACGGGTAATTCCCAAAAATAAAAATAAAATGTTTAAACATAAAGAGAATTGAAAACCCATTAACGTATCGAACGCATCGTTTATACCTCAGGGTAAAGTCCTTCCATTTCCAGTAGTCCAGCAAGCTCTTGCCGGGAGCGTCTTTTAGATGCTGCTTCGTTGATTTTTCGCTCGCTTGGTATACGAGTGTTATCGTTTCGGCATCGCCTATAGTTATCTGGAACAACGTGAATTTAGTTGCAAGTGGCAATTCGTGTGTCACATAGTCGTTTACGAAGAACGTACTGTAAAACATGGAAACAGGGCTCCGGGACTCTGATACAAACGTATAGCTATTCCCTGGCTGGCTCGGACATTGAAACGTACGTCGTAAGTCGTGTTGCTCGGCTGAAGAGGCCATACTCGGAGGAATTCCATTCCAAACGTTGTGTGAACCTCGCAAGCTGGTGATCGACGATTATATTTGTTAAGGAGATTGGAGCGCTTCACACTAGTCAAATGCACTATCGCAGGTTGAGCAGTTACTACTGGCATTAATTAGATACTACATATGTAGTGATTACTGTACTATATGTAGTATGAGGTAGCTGCTGTTACGGTAGTAACCACTTCTTTCTGGTTTTTCAACACTTAGCAATTGTTAGGGAAGACCGGGGACAAAAGTAACAAAAATCCTTTTTTATTTTTTTACCAACAAACCCGAGAGTGTAACGCTTCGGCATCCAATGGTGTACCATTAACGTAGTCTTAGGTATTTAGTTAAAAAATTTCAAGCAGATAATAGCACGGAATTGCGAACACCGCCCCTTTAAACACAAACAAAATTCGGTAAGAATTTGGGCCGCGGTGGGGTCAATTGTAACGGGTAGTGGGGTCATTT
>JAPYZC010011101.1:0-10070 GCA_030522665.1 Ichneumoninae sp. A BG-2022a
TTATTTTTTCTTCTCCCCTTCCTTAACGTGTTGGTTTACACGAAAGTCCATCGTACTCGGATGCTCTCAACGGTTCAAAAATTATTGGTGCAGCGAACCGGGGCCTCCGAGTGCATTCGAGAGCCGGCGCACTGCGCGCGTAGCGCGAGGTTCTCGGGCCATTGACGATAACGGACCCTCCGCACTCGTTCCCTCATTTCTTTCTCGCTCTGCACTCCCGAATGTGCGTTCACTCTGGTCAAAGTTTCGCTCCCGCAGCTCGCACAAAGGACCCTCTGTACGAAGAGCGTTCTGTGTCCCGGCGACTCATCGCTGTCGAGCCCTGACGCGTTCGTTCTGCGGCCCGTTCGCTCGTTCGCGTTTCGTATATACAGTTATGTATATTTATGGTGTATCGAGCGAACGGGCAATCCTCTTCACATTGCCGACGGGGCTACGCCGGGGCTTTCATGAGGGGGTTGCCTCCGGGGCATCGATCCTACGTCCGGGACTAATTGCGTTCGATCCCCGGTCGCATCGCTAATTAAAAACGCGCCGAAACAAAAAGTCCAGAATCAAGGAACGATCGGGTATGTGTGGGGGGGAGGGGAGGGGGGAGGGGGACATTATTATTAATCGACTTGTCGATTGCTTCATTAAGCAGCAACAGAGGAAATTCACAAAGGCCGCTCCACTCGATCGTCCGCATTATCGTAAATTCGAGCGGCCGTGATACCGATCGGAGGGAACGGGCTGCACGCTGTGCAAATAACTGGCGGGTTATTGTAAGGTTGATGGCTGTTTTAATGTAGTCTATGGTGTAGAGTCCAGTCGATCGAGGAGACGGGTTTGAAAAATTTTTTGTAGAGGTTTTAAAGGCGTTTTCGAGAATTGAGGGGGAGATGGATTGGAGTTCTGAGTTTATGTGGAAAAAAATGGGCAGCAATGAGTTTAGAGAAAAATGAGGCGGCTTCGGTCGCCAGAAATGGACGGGCGTATTTTTAAGCAATTTTCGGTAAGTCGGATTTGTAATTTTTGACAGAATTTGACGAGTGACGGGTTATTTTGTTCGTTGGAATGTGTTTTACGAAGTCGCCGAGTAATTTGCTTCGGTTAGATTCTCAATCGGAAGAAAAGTTCAGTTAACTTCGTAGCCCCGATTTTTTTCAGGCTGCACGCTGTGCAAATAACTGTTGATGGCTATTTTAATGTAGTCCATGCTGTAGAGTCCAGTCGATCGAGGAGACGGGTTTGAAAAATTATTTGTAGAGGTTTTAAAGGCGTTTTTGAGAATTGAGGGGGAGATGGATTATATTCTGAGTTTATGTAGAAAAAAATGTGCGGCAATGTGTTTAGAGTGAGGTGGCTTAGGTCACGAAGTCAACTGGGGTATTTTTAAGCAATTTTTGGTAAGTCGGATTTGTAACTTTAGGGAGTAACTTTTGAAACGTGTTTTACGAATTCACTGAGTACTTTGCTTCGGTTGGATTCTCAATCGGAAGAAAAGTTCAGTAGCTCTGCTTTTTATTTCATAAACAAAGGACGCTAATTTGTAAACGATTAATATTATCATTAATGTTTTCCGGCTAATTCGTAGAATATCTATCGAGAAACAGAATGAGCCTTCAGTCGTCAAAATCAAACGAAAATGACAAATTTGGCTTCACAAAAACTGCGTAGAAACATTACCGTGAATTTATTAGCGTGAGTTATTTTTCTATAAATTCATGGTTGTACATGGTTTCTACATAAAGTAGGAATTCTTTCATCTAAATCCACCTTAGTTCGCACTGATTATCAATTTTTCAATGAAATTTTCAAAAAATATCATTTGCACCTAACTCTTATATATTTTGAGATATTTGCAAAAAAAAATCGACATAAATCAATTGTTATCGATCTTTGTTTTCCATTGAATTTATCATCTGCCCGTTTAAATTTTATACCGTGATACCGATCGGAGGGAACATGCTGCACGCTGTGTAAATAATTCACGAGTTATTGTAACGCCGATGGTTGTTTTTAATGTTAATGAAGGGTCATTGGATTTATCGAGCGGGCTGCCGGCATGAATTTTTTTGTTGCTGTTTTGTTATTCGTTTGGAGAAAACGGATCAATTATTCACCGCGCAGCGCAGCGCCGGGACAAAGGCAATATTGGCCCGTCGACCCCAGACAACACCACACATGGGCTTGCCCGAACTGCCGGAAAATTTCAAATAAAAAATTTAGTAAAAAAATAGGAAACACAATACAAAGGTTCTACCGTGTCGCGCGCAGTTTTTTGAGGGTGCGTCCGAACAGCGATTCCTGGCTTGTATTCTCTTATAGCGGACTCTTCGAGGTAATCGATCTGGCGAAAATTTCGGGATGGCCTAACGCACCAAACTTCGTCGTTCAGAAAGTTGAAGAACATTTTTTAAAAATATTTCCTCTATTAATATATTATAACAATGAAATTAAGTAAATTGAATAAGTTGATAAATTAAAGTAATTAAATTAATTAATACAATATATCATGCCATTATTATATTGCTATTGGACTGTCGACGACAGACCTCACCACACATGGACTTGCCCGAACAGCCGGAAAATTTCCAATAAAAAATTTAGTTTCGAGATAAATAGAAAACAGAATACAATACCGTGTCCCACAAATTTTTTTTTGTTACGTCCCATCCGCGATTCCTGGCTCTTATTCTCGTATGGCGGACTCGTCGAGGAAATCGATCTGTCGAGAAATTCGAGATGTCCTTCGGGATGGTCGGTCGACCATCGACCGACGTCCTTCACCCAACCTAATAACATATTACAATAATGAAATTAAATAAACTAATAAATCAAATGGATACAATATATCACATCAAGAGCCACGGTACTTAAGTTATTATATTATAATATTCCAGGTAATTGGCACTCTACGCCGAGGACTTTATTGATGGAATAACAATCTTTTTTTTTTTATCACAACTTTTAATATATAATTATCGGGGCGCGGTTACGGGAATCGATTACTCGCGGTTTAGCTTCGTAACTCAGGCCGCGCATGCTTGTTATATTTATTCACCAGTGGTCTACCCAGAGCTTTTGTGAAACCGAATGACCGTCCGCTTTTCGAACGTTTCGAACCAAGAGCAACTACTCTAGTACACAACGCGCACACACACACACACACACACACACACACACACACACACACACACACACACACACACACACACACACATACATACATATATATATATATCCATATATATACATATACATACATATATACATATGCGTATGTATATACATATATATATATGTATATATATCACATAGATGTACGCACTGTTCCACAGTGCGTACACCAATACCAGTACAAATAGCAGTACGTACACCAATATTAATGCGTGCTGCTGGTGCCCGAGGCTTTATACGTTTCGCAAGTGGAGATTCGTTGTTCCGCGACAGTGGAAGCAAACGCTATACCTGGTATAGGGTTATCGGGCAACCCTCGACCACAGATTGATGCGTCGAATTATACTCGTCGAGTGGCGCGCATCTGCCCTATGCGTTCTGTTTAGCGCTCGTCTCGCTTCCTCTCCAGAGCGTTCAGGGCGCTGAATTATGCGCTCGATTTCGGGATACGCGCCGGGGTGCGTGAGCTCAAAAACGCCAGACCCCCCCTTAAAACTCTTCCCTTTATCTGTCCGCCGTCCCTCACCTCGTTTTCCAACGCCCTTCGTTAGCCCACTGCTGGAAACACCTCCGATACTCCTGGGACACGACGAAATCCGATTCTACCGCGATTTTTCAACACAACCGACGGCGATCCACCCCTCTATGCTGCGTGCAGCGATTTTGTTCCGATAATTCACAAGCCTCGGTCGCCGACATTACGAACATTTTTTATTCGATCCGCAGCGGCGAATCGATTTTATGCACGAAAAATCGTATTTTTGGGATTTAAATGGAAAATATTGGATTGGGAGTAAAATAATTGTTGTATTCGTGATCAGCGGGAAAAAATACGTGCAATATAGCCTTGAAACAAAAAAAATCGATTGAAAAACGATTTTTCAATTTTTGAGCCATTTTTTAAAAAAACGTCAATTTTCGTGATTTTCAAAGGTATATATCTCGGCTCCCAATGGAGCTAGGAAAATTCGGAGGTGCCCATCGCGTTGTACGGGGAAAAATACACAAGGCTGGGTCCTGTCCGAAGTTTTGGAGGGGTTTTATCATGCCGTTTGTGGACGTTGAAAAACGAAAAAAATGGGCTCAAATGGGGTAGCCTTGGAATTTTTGATGAAATATTTTTTGTGAAATTCGGTCTATTTTGCCGAACGGACTTTAAACGACGTGGTTGCAATTATATTTGTGGTCGAGAGCGAGATAATGAAAAAAAAACATCGACGCAAGAAAGTCTCAACGAATCTTAGCCGGTTCGTCGACGACGTCGCTTCGACGAGGTAGATCCTCGTTGACGAGTTGTTTACGCGGGGCAATTCGACTTCCGCCATCCCAGCCCCCGTCAACGGTACCGGTCGCGATCGATAAGAGAAATAAAGAAAATGAGAAAATTGCCTGACAATTTTATCTCCTCGTAAGAAAAACTGTCTGAAATTGTAAATCACGCTCAAAACTTTTACCGCACCAGCTAAAACTACGAGATCAGAACCGATCGCTTTGTTTTCGCGCGGGCAACGGAACAAGTCAAGATTGATCTTGCCGTCCCGGACGGCGGACATTACCGATGCTCGGACACGTCCCAGTCTCCGGACACTCCTACACCGAGAAAAAAAAAATTGGTTGGATTAACCAAGAGTCGCGGTTCAAAGCTGTTATTTGTTTGGTACAAATAACGCATTGTTTTGCGAAACGATTATTAGCTTCAATTTATTCAAAAATTTTCGATTGAAAGAAACATTTTTGTTGAACCAACCAAATACACCTTTGAACATATTTCACCGCGCATTCGATTAATCCATCCATTTCTTTTTCTCAGTGTATGCAGATTTGATTTATTCCGAATTTAAGGAGGGAGTCTCGCTGCGCGCTGACTTCGCATAAGTTCGACAACAATAAAAGAAAATTGCAAGAACTTCTTGATGGTGTAAAAATCTGAAAAAAATCATGTATACTAAAGGTACTCAGAAGATTAATTTTGCATAATAATAATTGCAAAATGTTATTAACAAACGGCAACAAAACTTTTTTTTATGAACATTTTTCTGAATACATATGAATTTTTTCAGATTTTTAAATAATCGTTGATTTTTGTTCTATAAAAAAAAATAAAAAATCAACGATTACTTAAAAATCGGAAAAAATTCATACGTATTCAGAAAAATAAACGAATCATTTTCATAAAAAAAAGGTTTGTTGCCGGATAATGTAGTGCCAGACGATGTAGTGTTCGAAAATTGGTACAAACGTTACCTAACAATAATCGGACAGTTCGAGGCAGCTTGATTAGCCAGCTTTCAACGTAGCTTATATTCGGTATTGTTTCGCGTCAATAATTGATTAACTATTGACGCGAAACGCGGCCAAAAAAAAGGTCATCGGACGCGCGTGCCAGGAACGACCCGGAGGTATCGCGTATCGAACCGGGGAAGCCGCCGGGCGTCTCGAGCGACTTAACAACGCCGAGCAGAGGAGGGTTTTTATGAACGAGGAGGATGAAGAATCTGGACCGAAAGAGGCCATCTTACTACCCACTCCCTTGCCCCAGATTCGCCGTCTCCGTCGCTCCTAATAACATCCCTCGTCGTTTCGTCCGGTCGCTCGAAACTGCAACGGGGCGACGCGCGGGCGTCGGAAAATTCGTTGACCCTAACGACACCGCGGCGCCGTTCGCTGGCACGGAATGACGTCGACGGCCGGTCGCGGGACACTATAAGTCCTGGGCGCGACTTCAAAGTTCCTCGCGATCCTGGCGGCTGAGAGCGGGAAGAACGTTGCCGAAGAAAGCTCCGGCGAGAGTCGGGAAAAAGCGACGGATTTCACTCGACAAACTCGAAACTTTATTG
Source organism: Ichneumoninae sp. A BG-2022a (assembly GCA_030522665.1). Lineage (NCBI taxonomy): Eukaryota > Metazoa > Arthropoda > Insecta > Hymenoptera > Ichneumonidae > Ichneumoninae sp. A BG-2022a. Next base: position 6,000 of record JAPYZC010011101.1, read on the forward strand.
TGGAAAAGGACATGACAATATTTATTTATTTATTTATTTATTTATTTATTTATTTATTTATTTAATTTCACGGGTCGAACCCCTTTTAAAAAATATGCACTGTGTGAGTGTGAATGCCAAATACCATAGTACAGTAGATAATTGGATATAGTTAATTAATTAGTACGCTCGCGCTAATTTTTCATACAACCGCTGGAAACGGAGATTCCAAAAGCTAATAACTAAAAACTAGGGAAATGGTACGCTGATATAAGCAATAAAACCTGCTACAACGATACCGAAAATATAGATTCATTGTTTTTCACACCAAAATTGTATTGGCACTGGTTTTGAAAGGATTATTTTTTTTTTAAACCATCTGGTACAAAACGGGGTACCCTTCGATTTGACTTGCGGCAACTTTTGTTAGCTTCATTATTACCCTATTTTGCCCCACGTCGATATGGCATTTCATGTCCCTATTTTGACCCGGTTTCCGTCGTTTGTTGGCTATCGTGAATCGATTTATTCGATAATTTTGGGTACGCCATTTTGCCCCACGTCGATATGACATTTCACGTCTCCATTTTGCCCCACGACCGCGTTTTGCCCCAGTTTCCCCTAGTAGGGAAGAGCGGGGCAAAATGGGGCAAAGGGGCAAAACGGGGTTTTTGGGCAAATCTAAATTTTTCAATCATTTTTGGATCGGACAAGGTGGCAAAAACTGACAAGGTGAATTCCGGCATCCAAAAATTATTGGAAAATGACGTTTTGCCCCATGCCCCGTTTTGCCCCGCTCTACCCTATCTAAAGGTTAGACTCATATTGTTCGAGGGAACATTCTTCGGGTTCGAATCGAAGGACCATCCATAGGCGAACTTTTTGCAAATTAAAAAAAATTAATTGATTTAAAAAAAACGCGGACACGATAAGTTTTTCGCGCGACTTAAAAAGTTTCTCGCGATCCTGTCGGCTGAGAGCGGGAAGAACGTTTCCGAAGAAAGCTCCGGCGAGAGTCGGGCAAAAGCGACGGATTTCACTTGGCAATCTCAAAACTTTATTGCGGAAAAGGCCATGACAATATTGTTGGGAGGGAACATTCTTCGGGTTCGAATCGAGGGAGCATCGATAGGCGAACTTTTTGCAAATTAAAAAAAATTAATTGATAAAAAAAACGGGGACGCGATAAGCCCTTCGCGCGACTTCAAAGTTCCTCGCTATCCTGGCGGCTGAGAGCGGGAAGAACGTTTCCGAAGAAAGCTCCGATGAGAGTCGGGAAAAAGCGACGAAATTAACCTGACAAGCTCGAAACTTTATTGTGGAAAAATATATGACAGTATTGTCAGGAAGAACACCCTTCGGGTTCGAATCGAGGGAGCATCGAAGGGCGAACTTTGTGCAGATTGAAAAAAAAATGTATTGCTTCTTAAAAAACAGGAACCCGACGAATCCTTCCGGAGACTTCAAAATTCTTCGCGATCCTGGCAGCTGAGAGCAGAAAGAACGTTTCCGAAGAAAGCTACGGTGAGAGTCGGGAAAAAGCGACGGATTTCACTTGACAAACTCGAAACTTTACTGTGGAAAACTGTATGACAGTATTGTTAGGAAAGAAAATTCTTCGGGTCGCATTGAATCGCATCGAAAGGCGAACTTTTTGCGGATAAAAAAATTCATAAAAAACATGGACGCCATGCAGCAAAAGGTTAAAACGGAACCCTGTAAAATTCTGCCAAATAACAAAATTACAAAAAACACTGCACTCAGAAAAAAAATTTATTTGACGGCCACCGTTTATTTGGTTTAAGTAAAATATTTATTTGAGGTAAATAAATATTTATTTCATTTAAGTAACTATTTACTAATAATAATAAATATTTATTTTATTCAAATAAATATTTTACTTAAACCAAATAAACGGTGGCCGTTAAATAATTTTCATTTCTGGGTGTGCAGTAGTGTAAATCGCGTAATTATCGTAAGGGAAGGATTGGGGTAAGACAAAACTCTGTAAAATTCGAGGTGCCTTCAATCTTTCGATCGTTTCTAATTAATTGGTTTCCAAACCGATTCAAACAACATGGCGGTTTACCGTGTGATTAACGGTCAACAGTCGGTACGTGGTTCATGTTAGCTGCATAATAACAGTGGCATTCATGAAACGCTCCGCTCGAAACCCGTCTTTCCTCCCCGGCGGTGTAAAGTTGCCCGCGTGTAGTTTTACCCATGTGGAGTACACACGTATTAAAGTTGTTACGTTTAACGAGTGTAACAACGAAACGTTGTAAACATAGACTGTCAAAAAAAATGCACTTGTCAACCAAACATTCGGGCAGGAACGTTCAAATAAATATTTTATTTCACTCGGTGCGTAAAGTGCAGTTTTACGCACGCTTCGCGCGCGTAAAACTCCTCTTTCGCACCTTGTGAAATAAAATTTCGTACGATGCCTGCAAGCGCACACTCGTCAGAAAAAGTTTTGTCGCACTAGTATCGTATTGTTGGTCGAACAAAATATTTTAACGACCCAAAAATATTTTGATGAAATCATTAAAAAAAAAAGTCGAATTAACCGATCTTTTAGCTGCACCAACAAAATATTTATGTGAACGTCCCGAATCTTTAGTTGATTCAACCATATATTTTTTATCAGTCTACAAATGTGTCGCATATGAGTACGTGAACTTTTTGCGCTGCAGTAAAATGGCCGTGTACAATTTTTTGTCTCTTAATTGAGCGAGTGTTGGACATTTACGGTCTACACTTGAATGAAGTTGCGGACGTTCGTAACTTTTTTGCGGTGTGCGATTTATCTCCGTTGCAACAAACGATCGTACGATTGAAGGCGTCTCTAAAATTCTGCCAGCAAAAAAAAAAAAAAAAAATTAAATTTTTAAAAATAATTCTACCATTTTTTTAGTATCGCAAACTTCGCCGAGGTACAAGAGACGGAAGATAACTTCCAGGAGCGCGGATGCGCATGCTGGGGAGTAATTTCGGGTAGTCACGGAGGTCTTTCTCGAAGATCCAGCGAGAGAACTCGCCGATTACCGGGAGCGGCTCCGCCCGGACGAAAGTCTGAATCTACTTTGCGAACTTGATTCTCGTGTAGGCATTTGTGTATTTCCAAGCGGATTGTATGTATAACAGGCAAATCTCTCGGGTGGCGAGTTCCCGAGTCTCGTGAGCGAGGATCGATACTAAATTCGCGGAAAAGCTACCGTCTCGCGGTTTTGCACCGCCGTTCTGCATGCAATATATCTATATACATATATCTGCGCGCAGTTTACAGCACTGCCGGTCTATGCACACCTACGTACGCAACCGTACACCGGAGTGGAAAATACACGCTCGGCACGAAAAGACAGCCAAGCGATACACACAACCGGAGAACGAGGGTATAAGTACAGCCAGCACCCTTGGTACAGCTCAGCGCGCAACGCTCCATGAATTATGTATATTTTCCACGATATGAGTGGCTGAGCGATGGGCCAACTCGCAGCTCTGACATGCTGTAAATTGGAGTACAACAGCCTTCCGCTCCTCCCCCTATTCGCCTCTCGTCCCGGTTTTTCTCGTTTTTACTGCCACCTTTCGAGCTACAGTATAAAAAAAATAAAGAAAAAAAATATATATGAAAAAAATCGAGGTCTGCCCAATGCACGGCGGGATGTCGAACATAGCCGGACACTCGTGTTGTCCGTACGAGGCGAAAGCCCCGAAGTGCATAATACGTCATTTCTTTCACTCCGCTGCGGCCCAATTGGCTGCGGCCCAATTGAGAAAAAAAATCTCATCGCAAAAGTGTTTGAGTGTGAAAAAAAGAATCTGAAATTTAACCTTTCGCGTAGGAGCATCGTGTGACGATTTACGAGGTATTATTTTTTTCTTGTTGTCGAACTGTTGGTGTTCGAGCTGCAGTATAAAAAAAAATAAAAAAAAATATATATATGAAAAAAAAATCGAGGTCTGCCCAATGCACGGCGGAATGTCGAGCATAGCCGGACACTCGTGTTGTCCGTACGAGGCGAAAGCCCCGAAGTGCATAATACGTCATTTCTTTCACTCCGCTGCGGCCCAATTGGGGAAAAAAAC
>JAPYZC010011108.1:0-10468 GCA_030522665.1 Ichneumoninae sp. A BG-2022a
TTTTATTTTTCTGCAATATTCTAACACTTTTCTGATCATTTTTTCGCTATTCAAACATTCCTTAAGTGATGATGGTATTGTCAAATTTCTACGTAGGTCTTGATGTGTCGGGCAGGTGATTATAATGTGTTCGATTGATGAGGGAACGTTGCACTCTGTGCATGTTGGCATCGGAGTATGGTCAAATAGGTGTTTGTGAGTAAAATTTTAGTGTCCTATTCTCAGTCGTGTCAGGATACATTGTTCTTTCCTCTTCCTTGGGTCGGGTGGTTTTTGCCATACATTTAATCTGACATTATGCAGTTTGGTCGAGATATTGTTTGACCAGTAATCGTTCCATTTTGAGGACATTGCGTAAAATACCGACCGTTTGAATTCGGATTGAGATACCGGGATCACGTCGACATTATTTGACGCTTCAACCAGGGCTTGTTTCGCCGCTCGGTCAGCTTTTTCGTTCCCGGAAATACCTTTATGCGAGGGATCCCAAATGAAAACTACGTCCTGCTCTTTAGCTTGCATTTTCGTAATTTGGTCTTGTAAGTTTTGGATGTCTGAGTTACGGCTATTTGTATTGCGCAAGGCATTCAGAGTAGCCATGGAGTCGGTAAGAATTGCCGCTTTGGGTACGTTGGTTTCTTCAATTATGCTCAGTGCTTGCGTGATTGCGAATGCTTCACAAGAAAAGATGGTGTAGGCTCTTGGTAGTCTGTAGAGTACATATTGGTTTTCGTATGTAATCGCACAGCCTCGGTTATCATCGATAATAGAACCGTCCGTGAATATTTGGACGTAATTCTCATATTTGTTTTCCATTAGATCTGTGTATAGTCGCTGGTAAGTAGCGTGGGATGTGTTCACTTTACCTTCAGATTTTTCGAATATTTCTAGATCGATTTTCAGTGCAGGGAGGTTCCAGGGCGGAAACGAGCTTAAGCGTTTATCATGAGTTGGTTGGCATTTGAAATTAAGTTCGGTGGCTAACCGATTGGCTCGACTTAAGAATGGTTGCGGTACAGACTGTCGATTGTTGTATTTTTGCAACATGTCATCGGCTTTCGGGGAGTCGTATGGAGTGACATTGTGCAGGCAACGGTACCGAGCGATGAAGGATACTGTAAGTGCCGATCTCCGCAATTCCAGAGGGAGGAGCCCCGCCTCGGCTAACGTACTAGTGTTCGGGCTAGATCGAAATGCGCCGATCGCTAGACGTAAAGCTGTAGTTTGAACCGAGTTTAGAGTCTTCAATAAGTTTTCCTTGGCTGAGCCATATATGATTGACCCATAGTCGAGTTTCGTTTGTACCAGGGCTTTGTACGTATTCGTAAGGATGACTCGGTCTGATCCCCAGTTTTTGGATGAGAGTGTTTTAATAACGTTAATTCTGTTCATGCACTGGGCTTTTAAAAGTTTGATGTGTGTTTTCCAGGAGAGCGTCGGGTTAAATGTCAAACCCAGTATTTTTAGAGCGTACGATCTTTGAATTTCACGGTTTTCAAGGTACAGTTTAGGACGGAATTGAGTATTACATGTCGATCTTGTGAATATGATGTATTGTGATTTGGTGTTTGAAAATTTAAAGCCAGATTGCTCGGTCCATTGTATTAGATTGTTCAGAGATTCTTGCAGTAAAGCTAGTGTGTTCGGTAGATTTTTGCCTGAACAGAATAGCGTGAGATCATCGGCAAATAATAGACCTTTGACTGGGGGTTGATGGATAGACAGAATATCGTTAATTGCTACTAGAAAAAGGGTTACACTGATGACTGAACCTTGAGGGACGCCGTTCACAGTTGCGGTGGTATTTGAGAATGTGTTTCCTAGCCTTACTTGAATAGTTCTCTCCTTGAGGAAGTTTTTTATGTATTCGATGAGATGACCCTTGATGCCGTTTTCTTCGAGCAATTTAACTATTCTGTGTTTCCACACCATCTCGTAGGCCTTTTCTATATCCAGTAGGACGGCAACTACGACGGCAACTAGATGCGTTGCATATATTTTCTTCAAATTGTACAAGGTGGTCCGAGGTAGATCTAAACTATCGAAAGCCACTCTGCTATGGAGAGAGATAGTTGTTTCGTTCCAGGATCCATTTCAGTCGTCGATTGACCATTTTCTCGAATAGCTTGCCTAAATTGCACGTAAGTGCAATTGGTCGATAGTTGGAGGCGAGAGTGTGGTCTTTACCTGGCTTTGGGATAGGTACGATTGTAGCTAATCTCCATGTTTTCGGGAAAGTGTTTGTTTTCCACATACGGTTGTATACAGCGAGTAAGTGCACTAAACCATTCTGTGGAAGGTGCTTGATGAGGATTGTCGGTATACCGTCAGGCCCTGGACTTGAATTCTTACACGATGAAAGACTCACCTCGAGTTCTTCTATTTTGAATGGCATGTTGATTCCATCGTCCTCGTTTCGTATGTCATTCCCTCGGTCGGTCGTCGGGTTAGATTCTGTAGTTGTTTTGTATTCAAGAAATTTCGGATTGTAATTATGGTTGCTCGAGTTATCGGCGAAGGTGTCGGCTAGGATTTGCGCCATTTCATTAATCTCAGATACAGTAACTCCATTTTTTTTGCAAGAAATGGGGCATGGCGGGTCGTCTTCTGCCCTTGTATGCATTTTATTGATTTCCAAATTTTGTCAGTCGATATGGGGCGTTTAATAGAGTTGATAAAATTCTTCCATGATTCCATTTTTTGCGCTTTGAAGGTTCTTCGGGCAAATGCTCGAAGCTTTTTAAATTCGGTTTTATTTTCGGGGTTTGGATGTTTTTTGAATACATTGAATGCATGTTTCGCTAATTTATTGGCGTGTTCGCATTCAGCGTTCCACCACGGTACTCCCTTTTTGTATGATTTGCCGGACGTTTTTGGGATAGAGTCGTCGGCTGCTTCCCGAATCGCAGATATTAGTTTGTCTAGTTCAGCATTGACATCGAAATTGTTGTCTTCTTCTGGTAGAGATGAGTTAAGGAAATAATTGTTCAATAATTTGGTGTATAAAGCCCAGTCTGCCTTTTTAAATTTCCACCTTGCAGGGGGAGGAGGGGTGGGGTTACTATTAGTTTCAGCGTTTACCATTTTAATATGGATCGGAAAGTGGTCGCTGTCGAATAGATCGCTAATGACGGACCACTCCAGACAGTCTGAGATAGATGCTGAGCAAAGGCTTAAGTCTATGGAACTATAGGTGCCGGAGGAAAAATTGAAATGAGTGGGTTCGGTGGTATTTAGGGTAACAATATTCGGATCGTCCAACCAGTGTTCGATGATTTTACCTCTGTTATCTAATTTGCTTGATCCCCACATTGGGCTGTGGCTATTGAAGTCGCCGACCATTATGTATGGTTTTGGGAGTTGTCGCACTAAATCTTGTAGATGTGATAGTTTGAAGTTGTAACTATTTGGTATGTATATGTTGCAAATTGTGATCTTCGTTGGAATTTGTACGGTGACTGCTACTACTTCCAGAGGCGAGTTAAGCTGAATTTGTTCTGATGGGGTTGTTTCTTTCAGATAGGTCGCGACACCGCCGCTGGCATGCGCGGCGTTGCATCTATTTTTAAAATATGTGTTGTATCCGCATAGTTTACCGCAGGTGTCGTTTTTGCAATTTGTTTCCTGGACACATAATATTGTGGGTAGAAACTTTTTTCCGAGTATTTGAATGAACGGAAGCTGGGCAAAGAACCCGTTCACGTTCCACTGTATTAGATGCATTTACTGCATTTTTCGCCGCTGGGATGAGGCTTCGGATACGTCCATACTGGAGTCCGACAGTTCGCCGTACTCCGAGGAGGTTCCGTCGTTAGTTTTTTCGAGTTTGTGTTTCAGCCTTGTAATAGTACCCTTCGTTTTTGAGTCAGCTACTCCGTGCAGTTTTTTAAGCATGTCACACAATGCTGTTGTGCTGGTGTTAAATTCGGCGGCGAGTTCTTGGGCATTAAATTTGCTTTTATGCTTGTCGAGTAGGTTTTTAAATTGCGGGAAATTTATGGGGTACTCGTTTTGGTTTTTGGTAATCTCCTTTTCAATCTCTATACGTGGGGGAGCGGGTTTTTTCATTGCGGTTTGTCCCTCACTAGTTTTTGCGGATTTGTGGGCCTTCCTGATCGATCTCAGCGGAGGATAGTCACCCTGTGAGGTCTCGGGGTCGCGTGTGTTTTCGCCTTGTGTTGCGTTTTTCGGCGTATGGTCCGGTGAGGAGGGTTGGGCGTCTGATAATGCTCGTTTTTTATTACCAGAGTCGTCGTGTGTGTTCGACGTCGATTGAGTAAGTGGTAGATTATCAGCGTTCTCAGTTTGGGTCGGGGGGGGTAGGAATCTCGGCGTTATGCGATTTCTCTAGGGTTGGACAATTTTTAACTATGTGACCTTCACTTTTGCAGTGGAAGCACGTCAGGTTGTCAGTAGCTACGTAGATTGTGTATGTGGTATCCTCGAAGGTGATTTTGATTAGTTCCGGGAGTTTTGAAACGTCGTCGGGTTTGATGTAGACTTGACGTCGGAAGCCTAAGATGTGTGCGAATTCGGGTCTACCGAGATTTGCGCGGAGGAAGGTCATTTCCGATGTAGTTTCAACGTTGAGAGAGTTCAATATGTTTACAATCTCAATATGAGGGATTATCGGTGGCACATTCGAGAGGATTATCCTTTTGTTCCGGCTGATTAGTGGCCGTAGAGCCAGCGAGTTATTGTGGACAAGTAGTCTTTGGTGAGTGTTTACTAGCTGGTCCGCGAGCGATTTGCTAGAGAGGTATATAGAGTATCTGTTGTGTATAATTTTGCCGGCGTGTACTACTTGGGTAGGCGATATTAGTTTGGCTAGTTCTTCTATACAGTCGTTTAGCGTGACGTTTGGCACAGCATCGATAAGGATTGCGTGTTCTTTGGTTAGAAACTGGTTAGTTTTAGCTGCTCCAGCATAGCTGGTATTTGGTTGGGATGCCATTTTTTGAATGTGAAACTGTTCGCTGGGAAGGTTTCAACAGTGTTGGGCCAAGCCCAGTAATGTAAGTGGTGTATTGTCTGTGAGCACTTGATCGTTCGCTATGTCTATACCGTATACTCGTTCGCACTAGGCACCAACACCAAGACGAGGCGTAAATACGCCGATCGTCGAAACGCGTCCGTACTGTACGAGCGATCATTCGCGACTGATAATATAGTATAATTTATTATTCTCGATTGTGTCGCATCTTCGAACTTATTGTTCCGGAGAAAACTTGCTCTATTGGTGGGATCGAACCGATAACCTTTACCGTAATAGGGTTTGGGGCCTGCCACTGAGCTACCGATCTCTTGTGAACGTCATTGATTTGCATGGCATAAAACGTGCTTTTGTATCTTAATGACTAGGAACTTACTAATCCTACTAATCCTACTAATCTTACTAATCCTTATTCAATCCTACTGCACTATGCATAGTTATATGAGGATGTATCGTCACTTTTCAGTCGTGAATATTGATATTACAAAAAAATACCTCAAACTCGAACATATTACAAATATGAAAAAAAGTTGATTCAGTTATTTGTGTCCATAAAAAATTGAACATCCTAGTAAACATTACGACAGTATATTTACTAGAATGAACATTGATCAGTTCTCGGAATTATAATAATGATCAAGATTGGTGACAATTAGTCCATATTTGGTAATTTCTCATTTAAACAATGAATGCATGTATAGTAGGGTGTGTCGAAAATAAAGTTCTTTTTTTTCTGTTCTAACCACTATAAACGTTAATTTCCAATTTATGAAAAAGCCTTGTTAAATGCCACCGCTGTAGCAACATTTGTAGAGGTTGCTCAAAGAAGTGTTATGATTTCTATATATTTAAAACGTCGACAAAATTGTTTTTGTTATTAGATTACACTAGAACCTCGATTTTTGCTCCCTCAATTTCCTCAACAGTCCCCACCACAGAGCGAATATCGATCGGCGGTCGAGACACTAGTGTGCGCAGTCTCCCGCTTTTGAAGCTTTAATCGGTGCATTGTGAGCGGGCCCAGTCATAGTGTGGTTGGAAGACGGGCTTCAGACTTTTCCGATTCGCCTGAGCTGTAACACTCGCTGAAGAAGAAACATTGAATAAGGTAAAAGAGTGTGAAATGTCGGGAGCAGGGTTTTGTTAGGTTATGGGTCGACGCATCACGGAAGACATTGAATCTGTCGGCTCATTGTTTTCCAGTGCTAAAAATGGACCGACTGCTGTCACCTCGAGGATAAGCCTGGTCAGCCTGACCCCCAAGGCAATATCGCCACTTCTGTTGCCGACCGGGGTAAAATTCCTGCATCTGTCACCATCATTCTCGAGTACCGACGAAGAAGGAAATAAAAATGCAAACGGCACAAGAATGCGGTGTCGACCAAGGAAATCCGCTACATCCATAGACGAGAACAGTCCTTCAATGAAAGAGTTCCTAACCAACAATCGGAAGAGGTCAGCAACAGTGATGCACCAGCAGCTTCTCGTCTCGGATAGGACATCATTAGACTTTCACGAGTCCTCAACGGACTGGCAGTACGAGAACCTTCGCTTGTTTATTTCCGAAGCTGCAAACAACTTGCGTATGAACGTGGTTGCATCAAACCAAGAAGGAAAGATCTCCAGACACAAGCCCTGGTTCGGCAAAGATTGCCGCTCACTGAAAATATGGCTACTTTCTACCTGAAAGAACTATATCGCTCAAATTTTGCTGAGAGGGAAAAAAACCCGTAGCATTGCATGTAAAAAATAGTTTTGTGGTCTACTTGAGGAAAAAACGTGTACGTATGTCAGAAGCATATAAGACAAGGTGGCGAATGTAAGTGAGGCAGGTCAATTCTGGGAAATTGTTCGGAAATGTTGGCCGCGAAACTTGGCTTCTCGCTACGGCCCATCAACAGAAATGTGGACGCATTTTTAAAGCGTCCACGCCTTAAAAACGCGGCCACAAAAACGAAGGCTTCCAAAATGTCAGGCGGGCTTGAGAGAGGGTAGGTCATGCACAGATAATATATTTGTCCTTCTAAGTGCAGTGCACCTTCAGCTAAGGCTCGAGGGCAGAAACGTATACGGACTTTTCTTTATCGATTTTAAACGGGCCTTTGATTCTATTCCCCACACTCTTTTATAGGCCAAGATGGATGGCTTTGGCGTGAGCCCTAAAATTATTAGAAGCCTCCGTGATTGTTACGAAAACACCACTCTTAAAGTTAGAGTAGACTCTACGGGGGCAATTCCGATAACTGAGGGTGTTCTGCTAGGCAGTATTCTTAGCCCGCTTCTGTTTGTTTTATACTTATCCGACATAGAAGAATTTTTCAGGGAGAACGCAGGGAGGGGCTGGGGTAAATAAAGACGGCCATGCGGATGTGTTGATGTTGTTATATGCAGATGATCTTATCATCTTTGTACACTCCCCGACAGATCAACAAAAACGTGATTATTTCTCGAGAAATACTGCACTATAGACTAGTAGTTAACATAAGTAAATCAAAAATTGTAATATTCAAGACGGGATGTAGGCCAAAATTTGCGAAGTCACTAAACTTTGTGTACGGACACGAGCGGATAGAAATTGTTAGCTCTTACTCGTATTTGGGCGTCCCCATAGAGTTCTCGGCGCTCGGTCACCTAGTCAAAACGCAATTTTCCAATAACTTGTGCATGGTGATGCAAAGCAACCAGAATCGAACACACGTTCGATTCTGGTTCCAATTTTATACGATATTTAGCATTGTATGAAGATTCTAAGAAAGAATTTCCAAAGTGGTACCTGCGATTCTTATGTATTAAAAAATAAACAAATAAAAGTTTAATTTATATAAATTCGTATGAAGTCGACTATTATGTAGATAAATGAAAGGGGTTTGCCCTTAGTCTTGTTGAAACTTATTTTGAAATAGAGGTTCTTTCAATAACGCTTGTTAGATGTGTTTCCCTCGTTTGCCTTCTGCTATATGAATTAATTGTTTTATCTGTTAATTTTTTTAGTACGTAACTGTAACATCCTACGAAAGTTGAGAAAATTAATCGGTTAATGTTCCTACGAATTTTTTAAGTGCCGTATATTTTCTAAGATATACTAATATTTAATGAAAGACGTAAATCCTGAAGAGCGCACTTTTAAAATCTTTAAAAAATCACAGAAGCGTCTCTCAAGTAATACTATAATCTGGTAAATTTTAAAAAACATCTGAGAGGTCGACCGAAAAAAGTGCCCCAGTTGATAAAGAATGCCTCATATGTGCATTGCTTTGCATTGCATGTTGGAGAGCTAAGGTACTGTCTCCTAAAGCATCCCAGTGAACATTTCATGTTTCAGCGAAAGTTTCTACGAACGTTCCGTGTTTACGCGGGTGTGTACCCGCAATTTGGATTGATGATGCAATTTTTTACATATCGGTGAAATTTTTCAAAAACACTTTGGCGAAACATTTCAATGTAAGATTTATCAGCGGACAATAAGGTATTTTCAAAACGTGTTCAAAACATTTCACAAATATTTTTTCATATTAATACTGGCCAAGACCGCGCGCTTCCCGCGCGTACCCCCGAATTTTGGTATGTCTTTTTATCTCTTTTTTACATTCGGTTGGCGACACTCACATATGAGGAGGCCAGCTTTCTTTTGACGGCTGGTTTTCCCCCGTTGCCTTTTTTTTGGTTATTACTGGAGATACGCTGTATATATTTTGTCCTATTCCCCTCATAATGAAAATGCAAATTAACCAAATATTATGTCTTGTAACGTGGCAAAATTTGGCTGACCCCGGCTGTCAGAGTCGCTATCGACTTTTTGCAACGTCTTCTTCCCGTTGGGAGTGCAGCTGGCGTAGTCCCGAGCTGCATAATCGTTAATATCGTCGGCGTCTCGATACAGTGGAGACTGAGTACCACTGGGAGACGGAATCACCTGTGTCTCTCCCGTGCGGCTATCAGCGTTACGCTGTCGCGGGAGAGCATTGCCGAAATCCCGAAAAGGGCCGAAGACGGACGAATGGGAGATCGCGCGATTAGGCAGGGGTAGGGAGGCGTTAACGAGAGCGATCGAGGATCGATGCTTTGGGCACTTCCCGTTGAGTCGTTGGGCAAGCTGGACGAAGACAGCGTAGAGTATTTTCCGAGTCTCCCGTCTACTAGCGTACGAGCGCATTTCATCCGCCCTGTCGATACGTGCAACCGACTTTTTAACCGGTTATTAACCGCAACTTCAACTGGTTCATCTGGGAATTTTTTCGACCCGCTAATAACTTCAGAACAACCGACGGCAGCGCCTCTTGCGATGGTTTCATTCGATCCCGACCAGCGTCTGTTCAACCGTGTTTTTACCAAGAACTAACCGCTCAAATAAGACCGTCGGCTGTTCTTTTCTTACATTTTAACCGACATTTTACCATTGACAAACGCTATTGAAAAACGCAGCAGTTGTTTTTCATTAATTTAACCTCTGAATAACCGCAGTTCAACTGATGCGAGGAGTATCAAGCAGTTGTTCTTCGTCGATTTAACCTCGGGATAACCATAGTTACACGATTTCAGCCGCGGTTGTTTTGATCGGAACCCACCGGGAAAAATCTGGTATAATAGGAATAACAATAGCTTGAAAAAAAAATGCTTAGAATTGTCATAATTAATTATATCAGTTTAGGATACAATACTATATTACGCACTTCGGAGAAAGAAATAAACCTAACGACCTAAAGTTGGGCTCGAACCCGGGACCTTTCGCATGCTAACCTAGAACCTTACTAGCGAGCTTTGAACGTAATCAAAGTATTCTTATCTGGAGTGAATGGACAATGAATATTTTATTTTTTTTATTCCTTATTTTGCTAAAATTATTACGGAAAAGAAAAGGTATTCTATAAGTCCTACGTAAAGTTTCGTTTTATCAGCATTTATTTTTACATGTAATTTAAATGTTAATAAAAAGAAACTTTACATAGCACTCATATAAAGTACCTTTTCTTTTCTGTGATACTTTCAGTAAATCAATAAATAAGGTATTCATTGTCCATTCACTTCAGATAAGAAAACTTTTGTTGCGTTAAAAACTCGCTAGGAATGAGAACAATTCAAGTGATAGGTGGTAGCGTTAAGGTTCTAGGTTAGCATGCGAAAGGTCCCGGGTTCGAGCCCAACTTTAGGTCGTTAGGTTTATTTCGATCAAAATAACCGCGGCTGATCCTTCTGTCACCAGTTGAAATCCTGTTATTCAGAGGTTAAATTGACGAAAAATAACCGATTGTCTCACGTATTATGGTTATTTTGCAGTTAATGATGCGGTTAAAATATCAGAAATGACCGCAGGCCATCTTACGCTGCGGTTTATCCGAGGTCATATTGTGGATGATGCGTGCGCAAACAACCGCTGCATTCCGAGTTAAGCTAGGGTTATTTATTGGTTAAAATTCTTGAAAACGACCCACATGCTTCAAACACGGTCCTAGCTTGCGGTCGGGCAGAAAATGTAGT
>JAPYZC010011158.1:0-10474 GCA_030522665.1 Ichneumoninae sp. A BG-2022a
ATAGTGTCGCCGGCGATGAAAAGCTCGCCTTGCCCTCGATAGAGTGATTCCGTATCTTTAATTAAAAAAGAGTGTGGAGCGTGGGGTCTCCATGGAGGCCGCGGCTCGGGTACTTAGAAAGATACCTGTTCGAGTTTCACAAAAAAAATTCAAAAAAAAAAAACACAGATCTTGGTGATCTAGGAGTGTGTAGGCGGAGCGGGGCAAAATGGAACCGCGGGGTAAGACGGACTACCAATAAATAAATAATAATTAATAATGATGATCATAATTTATTGTTATTATTAACCATAGAACTATTATTATTATTATTGGGTTATTTTTAACCCTAGTGGTTTTTTTTGTTAGAACTGTCGAATATAAGTTACTATTATATTATTTGGACGTACAGGGTGGGCATCTTATTTTTTAAATAATATTTTATAATTTTAATACTTTTTTATAATAATTATTATTATCTTTAATTACCTACAATGTTTCAAGAAAAGTAAGTGGTAAAACTCATGAAAACCGATTTTGTTTGCGTTTTCATTGATTTTTTTCCATGTTACAAGTTGTCCACTTTTCCCTGTTTTCGGATGTCCAAATCAGTAGACTTTTTGAACGAAATGCAATGGGACTATTTTTTTCTTAAAAGCCTCATGCGTCCCCTGTAAAATGGCGTTTGAGATTTGAAAAACGGACCATTTACAAAGACACTACAATTTTTTTTACAAAAATTGCGGTTGTTGCCTATATTCGTTACGTCTTGCCCTTTAAGGGTGATTTTCAAGCCCTAAACTTTAATAAAATCAAATTGGCCGCGTATCATTCTCTTCCTTATGAAAAAACGAACAGATTCATGGGCGGCAAAACACACTTACTGCTCATAGGAGCTTTGTATGTTGAAGAAATGCGTGGGGTGCATATGTACCCCAGTCATGAGTTAGAAAGTAGAAAAAATGATACATGAGTTCCAGGTCTAATAGTAATAAATAATAAATAATAAATAATTATTCGTAAGAAAAGTTAAACTTGTTGTCTAATTTGTAAAAGGTATTTACCTGTAACAAATAAATATTCTATTCTAATAAATAATAAATAAATAAATAAATAAATAAGTTAATAGTCCCATCTAAAATGAAGGACACGGGTGAGTTTTGTGCTGATGTTCCGTTTCGCCCCGCTTTCTCCCCTACGGTCAATTAGTCGATACAAAAAAAGCTAAAGGAGCGAGGGCTTGGCTGGACTTTGAAAAATAATGAAATGAAATAACAAGTGAAGAAAAGTGAGAGGCATCATCTGCTGTCCATAGTATCGTGGTCCTTTCAGCCCCTGTTCGGTGTATACCGTGCGCCATTGCGTCGCCTAATCCGGATTTAATTAAATAACCAGCACCTCTGCTCTCTGCGGCTCGGCGCCCCACGCCCGGAACTTTGTGCTCCGAAAGGGGGTGCTGCGTGCCGTTTTCGTTCGAAACTGCGCCGAGAAATGAGAAAAGGGTTCGTCCGCTTTTAACTGCGCCTAACCGAACACGCGATCTCGAATTAACCGCAACTGTTGTCACGCCGAAATGTCCCTACAGTAGGGTAATTAAGGATGATACGGCGACGCTTCTTTTTTTATGATTATTTAAACGGAAATCGAGTGCTTTGGAAAAAAAAGTATTCCTCTTCGTATTCCTATACCTATACCTATACCTATATACATACCCATACCCATACCTATACCTATACCTATACCTATACCTATACCTATACCTATACCTATACCTATACCTATACCTATACCTATACCTATACCTATACCTATACCTATATCCTATTCGTATTCGTATTCGTATTCGTATTCTTATTCCTATTCCTATTCCTATTCATATTCATATTTCTATTCGTATTCCTATTCATATTCATATTTCTATTCTTATTCCTATTCGTATTCCTATTCGTATTCCTATTCATATTCCTATTCATATTCCTACTCCCACTCCTCCTATTCCTATTCCTATTCCTACTCCCACTCCTCCTATTCCTATTCCTATTCCTATTCCTATTCCTATTCCTATACCTATACCTATACCTACACCTATACCTATACCTATAACTATTCCTATATCGATTCCTATACCTATTCCTATTCCTATTCCTATTCCTATTCCTATTCCTATTCCTATTCCTATTCCTATTCCTATTCCTATTCCTATACCTATACCTATACCTATACCTATACCTATTCCTATATTGCCGGAGTATTTCGGATTATATTCGCGGTCAAGAAACTTTAAGTCCCCGGAAGTGGCTTGACGATTGGTTCGTCTTGCACAAAGATGCAACAATTAGCCATAACACCCTGGATTACTCTATCCCGGGCACCGCCCGACAATTTGTCACGAGAAATGTTAGTATAAACGTTTGCGGGCTTCTTTAAAAAAAAGTACATTCTCTATAAGAATACATGGAATGGTATGCACTCTATCCGTGATTGTCGTAAACATTGTTCTGCGGGAGCCGGGAGCAGAGCAAGCAGCAGGCAGTAGGCACCCGCGCGCGGCCGTGCGAAACGAGCGTTTTATTAATAACTTAAGCCCGGGATAACAGCGTCGGTGGAGGGCTACTCTTAACAATTATCCGGGCTTGCCGGAAGAGCCGGTAATGAAATGATAACGGCTCGTTTCGGCAATCCCTTCTACGCTCGCTAGACTTCCACCCCACAAACTGACGATCCCAACTGAGACTCAAGAACGGCTGTCACGCGTCGTCATCCCGATTCAGTATAATAACCACCGTAAATGAGATTAGTCTCCAATGAGCAAAGAGAATCGAATTATCGTAGGAAACCAAAAAATAAAAGAAAAAGGAATCGAGAAGGACGAAACTCAATTTTTTTAAATCGAAAGAGACGTCATAGGGGAGAATGTCACTTCCGGTTTGAAAACCTCTGCGTTTGATCGCAAGTGGCGTCATTGGGGAAAACTTCACTTCCGGTTTGATAATCTCATTTTTCGACCGGAGGCGACGGCGTACCGAAAGATTCTGACTTCCGGTGTGAAAGTTTAATTTTTTGACCGGAAGTGATGTCGTGGGGGAAATACGTCACATCCGGTTTGACAATTTCATTCTTTGGTCGGAAGTGACGCCGTATTTCTAAATACGCCACATTCCGGTTTGAAAATGTCATTCTTCTACCGGAAGTAACGCTATATGGGAGATCCGTCACTTCCGGTTTCAAAATTTCATTCTTCGACCGGAAGTAACGCCACAATGGAAATACGTCACGTCCGGTTTTCAAATTTCGTCCTTTGGCCGGAAGTAATGCCGTATTGGAAATATGCCACCTTCCGGTTTGAAAATTTAATTCTTCTACCGGAAGTAGTGCCATATTGGAGATACGTCACTTTCGGTTTGAAAATTTAATTCTTTGACCGGAAGTGACGCCATATTGGAAATACGCCATTTCCGGTTTGAAAATTTCATTCTTTGACCGGAAGTAACGCCATATTGGAAAAACGTCACTTCCGGTTTGAAGTCATAATTCCGGTTTGACATATTGGAAAAACGTCACTTCCGGTTTGACGTCATAATTCCGGTTTGACATATTGGAAAAAACGTCACTTCCGGTTTGACGTCATAATTCCGGTTTGACATATTGGAAAAAACGTCACTTACGGTGAAAAATTTCATTCTTCTACCGGAAGTGATGCGTCACTTCCAGTTTGAAAATCCAATTTTACTTCCGGCATGACGTAACCTCCAGCAGAAAATGAGATTTCCAAACCGGAAGTGACACATTTCATGTATAAAGGTATCCCATGAAGTTACAAACTTAAATCATCGCACCGTTACATTTTCCCCCACGACCTCACCGCCGCTAAGAATCGAAAATTTTCACACCGGAAGTGTGACAGAAACGTCTTTCGGCCGACAAACGATTTCGCCCCAAACGTTACCCCGCCCTCCTTATCTGCGTCGGTTGAGCCTCCCGCGAAGAGCGAAGGTGTATTAGCTTCCGCGTAGGCGGTGAGAACGCATCGGCTCCGCGCTAAGGCTATGCATTGCAGCCGAGGGGACGACTCGGTAAAGTGCCTGACGAGAATCAAAAGGCAAACGTCGAGTGCGGGGATGGCGAACGGTTGGTTTTAGCCGGCACCGCCGTGGGGGGGAGGGGGGGGGTTGAGGGCCTCGGTCATAAGTTCGGCAGTTAGGGGATGTAAGTACGAGCAGGGGGTGCTTGTACTTTATACCCGCTTAATATAGCTATAGATACGCGGGTATTAGTTATACCGTGGCTGTAAGAAGGCTCACGGAGGCTGCAGGGGTCCGGCAGTCGCGGGCGTACTTCCAGGCGCTTCTCTCAGTTTCGACGAGACTCGGCTGCGCGGAGGAGCCTTAAGAGGTAGCAGCAGGAGCGCGAGCACCGGCAGCACTCCTGGAACGAGATATGCGAAGGAAGTGGAAGGTACGGAGGGGGGGGAGATCACCGACTAAGAACGAGGATGAGAGTCCTTTCATGCATACCGGAGTATCTCTTGCGGAGCTCCCTCCAACCTCCGGCGTCTCAGCCTCTGCGGAAGATGGGAGAGAAGCTCCACGTTAAATCTCTCGCGTATCATAACGCGATCGCATGAGTTACGCCGGGTAACTCGCGCGCGTTAACCATAACCAGCGTGTACACATGTGTGTGCGATGCATGTGGCGCATGCGCATGCGCAGGGGCTCGTTTTATTTATTTCGAGGGGCTCCGCGCGCGGTCGGGAATTATGAAAATTACACTTTTTGACGATGGGGGAGGCGAGGAGCGGGAAATTTGTGTTTCTGTGTTGGAGGTAAAGGACTACTTTGCTATTGGTTGGTGTTTCGGTGAATCGAACTTTTCGATCGTGGGTGTGATTTTGTTTTTAAGGAGGGAGTTCGATAACGGTAGGAGAAAATTGCAAGTGTAAAAATTGATGGTGTAAAAATTTGAAAAAAATCATGTATACTGAAGGTACTGAGAAGATTAATTTTGCATAATAATAATTGCAAAATTTTATTAACAAGTTCATCAAAAAATTAATTGGTTAACAAATTACCCGGCAACAAAACTTTTTTTTTATGACAATGATTCGTTTATTTTTCTGAATACGTATGAAGTTTTTCAGATTTTTAAGTAATC
Source organism: Ichneumoninae sp. A BG-2022a (assembly GCA_030522665.1). Classification (NCBI taxonomy): domain Eukaryota; kingdom Metazoa; phylum Arthropoda; class Insecta; order Hymenoptera; family Ichneumonidae; species Ichneumoninae sp. A BG-2022a. The sequence continues at coordinate 5,131 of JAPYZC010011158.1, forward strand.
GTTGATATTTTTTATTTTTTTTTTATAGAACAAAAATCAACGGTTACTTAAAAATCTGAAAAAATTCATACGTGTTCAGAAAAATAAACGAATGATTTTCATTTAAAAAAATGTATTGCCGGGTAATTTGTTAAGCAATTAATTTTTTGATGCATTTGTTAATAACATTTTGCAATTATTATTATTATGTAAAATTAATCTTCTCGGTACCTTTAGTATACATGATTTTTTCAGATTTTTACACCATCAAGAAGTACTTGCAATTTTCTCTTATTGTTGTCGAACTTATGCGAAGTCAGCGCGCATGGGAGAATCTGGGGAGTAAGTCGAGAAGACGTCGGAGGATTTGTCGAAGGATGTTCCGGAGTGATGTTGATATGTATGTCGAAGTCGTGAGGATTGAATGAAGATTGAATTGACCTCGGCTGTTTTTTTCTTTTTTTTGGGAAAAAGTTCAAGTTGTATACAGTAGATTGTAAAAAAAAATTGTAAATTTAATGTTCCTGATTGGAAGATTTTAGGGAAAAACTGGTAAATTACAATTAAAGTATTCCCAATGTTTTTAATACACAGAACATTAATTTTTCATCTTTTCAGTTTTTGTGCAAAAACTGGTATATTAAATTTCATGTCCAATTGTACATGAAATTTAATATACCAGTTTTTACACAAAAACTTCCGATCCGGTACATTAAATTTCATCCTAATTTTTTTTTTACGATGAAGTAACATAAGACTAGACTTGACTGTTCCCTTCTGTTTTCTACGTTAACACTTTCTTTAATTTGAACGGTTTTGGAAGCTTTCGTACATACAATTTTTCTGAAATTTCAAACACATGTACGTTGAGAATTTTACAGAAAAATGTTAATGAAAAATACAAATTTTATTGTAAAATTGCAACACACATGTGTTTGAAATTTCAGAAACGGTTTATGCAAAAAAAAACTTCCAATACTGTTAATTAATTTTCAAACGAAATTTTTTTACAGTGAATGTAAGCAAGTTTCAATTTGGAGTATATTCAATTTACAATTTATTTTCATACCGTAGCGATCTTTTGGATTTTTGAATTCTTGAAAAAAAATAAAATAAAAAAGCGATAACTGGCTCGAACGACCGAATCGCTCCTGGCACGATTTTTAATGCGATCTTCGAGCGTGACTGTAAGGGTCGAGAGGTTTTACTGGAAAATCTCGTTGCGGCGCCGGGGTGGATTGCTTTCTCGCACGTAAAGAGAGAAACAGGAAGGAACGAGAGTTCAGGATGGGGAAAGGAATGTCTATATGAGGGACGAACGAGCGGCGGGGGAGGCGAGTCGAACGCGGTGACGCGTGACTCTGCACATCGACCAAAGGGAAAGATTAGCGTCGCTCGACTTTTTCCCGAAAAACGTTGCCGAGGTCCGGAAGGGATGCGGGAGGGGCCTCTTTGATATATCCCGTTACACGCCGTGTTCAATCCCCGCGACTACGACATACATCAACATCACTGCCGAGGATCCTTCGAGACATCTTTCCTAGTTCCTCAACTTATTCCCCCGATTCATCCGCACTTAAAAAAAATCACACTGGAAAAAAAAGTACAAAGTGAACAATGAGAAAAAAAAATTTGTTGGATTAACCAAAAGTCGCGGTGACATACGTTCAACGCTATTATTTGTTTGGTACAAATAAAGCATTGTTTTGTTAAACGATTATTCGCTTCAATTTATTCAAAATTTGTCAATTGAACGTCACCGCGCATTTGCTTAATCCAACCATTTCTTTTTCTCAGTGAACGCAACGATACTTACTTTTTACAATGAAAAATAGTTCCCATGGGGAACGTCTTCATTTTTGAAAGCACAAGACATGTACAAGAAAATATCGTTTATTCGCACGTCTGATCTCTCGCAGCTCGTTTTACAGACTGGCTTTTCTTCTGTAAAGTAACAACGGTGGATTATAAACAAAATCGTCACCAAGCGCAACATTCATAACTCATACCCTTACATTTTATAGTTCGACGATGACAAAATATTATGTTTGCAACGATAATTATAGATCAACCAATTGAATTTATTCTATCAGAAATTATCTATATAGACGTTCCCCCTGGGAACGATTCGTTATAGTAGGAAATGCGATCCTCTTTCTCAGTGCACGATCTCTATTGAAATGATCGAGTTACTGGAATTAATTGTATCTACAATTTTACTCCCAAAGCTGTAAAAAAACCAAAAAAAATTGTACATTTTTTATATAATGTACCGGATTGGAAGTTTTTATGCAAAAACTTGACAATAAATTTAATGTACAATTGTGATGTAACATTAATATTCATTGAAATTAAAGTAAATTATTAAAAGTACATTAATTTTTCATCACAATTGTACATGGAATTTAATATACCAGTTTTTGCATTAAAACTTCCAGTCCAATACATTAAATTTCATGCAAATTTTTAAAAATAATTTTGTTAAGATGAATAAAAGAAAATATTGTCATTGTCAGAAGATTCTCAAAAACTGCACGGTTTTTCTATCCTAGCTGTTAATAAAATTTTTTAGAATAAAAAAAGAATCCGGTTTTTTTTGTTAGCTTCATCTTAAATTTAATTAAATTTAATGTCTATCAAAATTTATAAAATGTATATCAGTCCTTAAAGTGTATTATTCTGAGCTCTGAATCACGATCCATTGTAAATTTACAGTAAACGAAGAAATCTATCAAACAAAATAAATAAATAAATAAAAATCCGCGCAATTTTGGCGTGTCTCGTTGTGCGAAGAAAAATAAAGGGTTATGAAAGTGTTGCGCTAAGTCCACCGGTGATCCGGCGAAGGCGAGACTTCCCTCGTCTTCCTGCACACCTTGGCCGAAGGTCCTGGCCGTGGAGCCGCTGGTTTTGCCAATGGACTTTTGCCCGCCGAGAGACTTTCGACCCCCCGCCGATCTCGACTCCCTTAAATCACGCCTGTTTGTAATTAAGTGAATGAATGGCCTGTATCAGAGTTAATATTTGCGACATGAGGCACGACGCTGCCGGCGGAGACAAATCCCTTATATATCATCGCGGTCCGGGCGGGAGGGGAAAGGCGCGCATGTACTATAATGTATCCTGGCTCTATAAGTGGTGCCCATAGAGCCCGACAGGCTGGAGAGCAAAAGCACCCCTCGACGGCGCGGATCGACACGAGAGACCCGATTAATGTCGCAGGGAAAACTACCCAAGTCTCCAACTTTGCCGTCCCGAGCGCGAGTAAAGAAACCAAACCTTTCCAGATCTTCCGTGCGAAAACTGTGGATTGAGAATGAAGAAAACGTAACGGAATGATTTTCGGATTTGTGTAGTTATCGAGAGACCTGATTAATGTCACAGGGGAAACTACCCAATGTCGCAGGGAAAACTACTTTGCCGTCCCGAGCGCGAATAATGAAACCAAACTTCTCCGAGTTCTTCAGTGTGAAAACTCTGGATTGAGAAAGAAAAACCGGAAAGGAATGGTTTTCGGATTTGTGTAGTTATTGAGAGACCCGATTAATGTGGCAGGAAAAACTACACAAGTCTCCAACTTTGCTGTCCTGAGCGCGAGTAAAGAAACCAAACCTCTCAGAGTTCTTCAGTGTGAAAGCTCTGGATCGAGAAAGAAGAAAACGTAAAGGAATGGTTTTCGGATTTGTGTAGTTATCGAGAGACCCGATTGAATGACGCAGGGAAAACTACCCAAGTGTGAAAACTCTGGATTGAGAAAGAAGAAAACGTAAAGGAATGGTTTTCGGATTTGTGTAGTTATTGAGAGACCCGATTAATGTCGCAGGGAAAACTACCCAAGTCTCCAACTTTGCCGTCTCGAGCGCGAGTAAAGAAACCAAACCTCTCAGAGTTCTTCAGTGTGAAAGCTCTGGATTGTAAAAGAAGAAAACTTAAAGGAATGATTTTCGGATTTGTGTAGTTATCGAGAGATCCGGTTAATGTGACAGGGAAAACTAGCAAAGTGTGAAAACTTTGCTGTCCCGATCGCGAATACAGAAACCAAACCTCTCAGAGTTCTTCAGTGTGAAAATTCTGGATTGAGAAAGAAGAAACGTAAAGGAATGGTTTTCGGATTTGTGTAGTTATTGAGAGACCCGATTAATGTCGTAAAGAAAACTACCCAAGTGTGAAAACTCTGAATTGAGAAAGAAGAAAACTTGAAGGAATGGTTTTCGGATTTGTGAAGTTATCGTACTTCGATAGAGCCATCCTAAGAAAAGGACTCTCGAAGTGGACATACAGCTTTAATAAAAACCGAAGAAGATGGCCAAGGATTGGCTGGCATAGACGATAAATGTGACGATGAAAAGAGGAATGAACGGTTCTCCTAGAACTGACGGAAATTATCCAATTTGCTTTCTCAGTATTTGAATTCCCCCCAATCCATCAGCTAAAAATTCTCAAATCGATGCTTTCCTCTCCTGTACATCCACACGTGGTCCAGAAGCTTTAAGCCCAGAAGGCAGCGAAGAAGATGGCAGACGTTTAGCTGTCACAGACAACAAAATTTGATGGTGAAACGAGGAATCAACAAAGCTCGACCTCAACATTGAACAGCTTTGGTCAACTTTGGTCCCACAACTGGCAAAAATTATCCAGTTCGCTATCTCAATATTTGAATTCCCTCCCTCATCGTAAAATCCTCAAATCGATGTTTTCCTCTCCTGTACATCCACACGTGGTCCAGAAGCTTTAAGCCCAGAAAGCACCGAAGAAGATGGCAGACGTTTGGCTGGCACAGACAAAAAATGTGATGGCGAAACGAGGAATCAACAAAGTAAGACCTCAACATTGGACAGTTTTGGTCAACTTTGGTCCTAAAACTGGCAAAGATCATCCAATTCGCTCTCTCAATATTAGAATTCCCTCCAATCCATCAGCTTAAAATTCTCAAATCGATGTCTTCCTCCACCGTGCATCCACACGTGGTCCAGAAGCTCTAAGCCCAGAATGCAGCGAAGAAGATGGCAGACGTTTGGCTGGCACAGACAAAAAAATTTGATGGTGAAACGAGAAATCAACAAAGCTCGACCTCAACATTGAACAGTTTTGGTCAACTTTGGTCCCACAACTGGCAAAAATTATCCAGTTCGCTATCTCAATATTTGAATTCCCTCCCTCATCGTAAAATTCTCAAATCGATGCTTTCCTCTCTTGTACATCCACACGTGGTCCAGAAGCTCTAAGCCCAGAAGGCACCGAAGAAGATGGCAGACGTGTGACTGATACAGGCAAAAAATGTGATGGCGAAACGAGACTTCAACATTGAACAGCTTTGGTCAACTTTGGTCCTAAAACTGGCAAAAATCATCCAGTTCCCTCTCTC
>JAPYZC010011161.1:0-14590 GCA_030522665.1 Ichneumoninae sp. A BG-2022a
GTTTCGGTTATTTCAAGAAAAAAAATGTTCTTCATAAATTAATAACTGCTGGACTCTTAGGCTGCTCTTAACCGTCCGATCATTGGTACCTTTACCTTATGTTATGACTGCCTCGTAAACCGTTCAACGGAACATTGGTAAATTAGTAGACTATCCTTGTATGGTTAATTCGTTTGTTTGAGATTTTTTTAATATCTTTTTTTTAAGGTATTATATTTTCTTATCGTTTTGAAAATCAATACCATGCTTCGGAGGGATAAAAATAATGAAACAAGTGGAAACGAGAATTTATGGACACACCTTTGAATTACCGATGCAAAATAAATGATACAACAGTAAGCGTGACGACGACCGATTGTCCAGCGGATAATTGGGCATCGTCATGATGTTTTAATGCGTTTCATGCAAACTCTGAGCAATGCCCATAGAGTTTCTATAAAGCAGCATTCCAGTTAAAAATGCAAAACAAACTGTTGCACACCCATCGTACAGAGCGAGCAAAGACTCTTCAGACGCGAGCAAACGTCAACGTTGTTGGCTCTGTACACGCCGCAAGTTTGAAAAGTATGTCTTACTGGGTCGTCTTACTGGCTATGTAAAGACATACGCGTATCTTTCGGTATATCATTCAGCCGCACTGGTCACAATCGGTGAATCTGTCGCACGCTTTCTCGCCGTTACTCGCGCATGCGCCCCGCTACTCGCGAACGAAATATTTCCATTTGTAAAAATTATGCAAATTATGCCATTTCACATACGATTTTTTTTACTTTTTGTAACACGCTTTTCCCATATAAAAAAAAAAATTCAAAGGGAATTTAAAAATCTGAAAATATTCATACGTATTCAGAAAAGGGAATGAAGCAGTTTCATAAAAAAGGTTAAGTTTTCATCGACTTGTTAATAACATTTTGGAATTATTGTTGTGTAAAATTAATCTCTTCAGCACCTTTACTATGCTTGATTTTTTCAGATTTTTATACCATCCAGAAGTGTTTGCAATTCCCTTTCATTCCTCGGAAACTTATGCGAAGTGAACGCTATTCGCAAGGACTACCTTAATGCATTTTTTCTGAATTCAAAGAGGTTTATCCCATGCGATATACCGTGTTTCAAATGGTTAAATCCCAGTAGAGAGCACACTGTGTTTACTCTTCTTCTGCGTATCTCTCATTGTGCTTTTGTCACGGAAGGAGCGATATTTAATGTTTTCAAACAGGCTGCAATAAGGTACACGATATAGATAAAAATTCAGTTATATATCATCAGCTCTTTTCAGTAAACTTTTGCTTCGTTTTGTTTTCAATCGAATTACAACGAGGGTAAGAAAAATTATCACAGCTCGAATAACATCGTTTTTTTCTTCTTTTCTTTCGGTCCATCATTCGATCGGTATATATGTTTAGTACAATGTGCGTTAATAGATTCCGAGTATTAAGGTCGCGACACGAGAGTGCCCAGTGCGCGGACGGGAGCGATAAACCATGTTCGCGCGAGACTCCTATCTATCCCCCTTTCTTTCGCGCCGATAGGCAATACAACAGGCGTCGATTCGCATTTGCATCTCGTCCCGAAGAACGGGAAAGAGAAATAAAGAGATAAGCGATAAGTGGATTGAATATGCTAAGTAATCGAGAGAGGGCTGAGCGCTGCACGCTTCGATGCTTTTCGAAATGTACGTGTGCACTCGTTTACCGTTTATTCTCTTTCTTTCCTTCGCACGTTTTTTTTAAATTTTTTTGATCGACATTTCACTCACGAGCAAATCCGTATTGAGAAACCCGTTCATCTTCGCCGGCAGCCAAGATCGGTATTCAGTTCCTGGATTATTTAATGCTTCTGATATGCGTGGTGTAAAGATAAAAATAGAAACTATAGAAATTTTGTAAAAAGTTTCCGCACGTTCGATAAAACTAAAACGTTCCGGTAATTTGCCGGATAGGGCGCTATCGAATATTCCTTGGAGCGAGTCAAAATGTGCTAAAATGAAATGAAAAAAAATATATATATGAAAATCGTTTCAACAAACTACCGAAATTCGATAAAAATTTTGGAGAAGAAAAAACGTTTCCGATCGGTTGATAACTAGAATGTTCGATAACTAAAATGTTCCATAAATAAGATGTTCAACATCTAAAATGTTCAATAAATAATATGTTCAACAACTAAAATGTTCGATAAACAAGATGTTCAACAACTAAAATGTTCGACAATTATAATGTTCGGCAACTAAAATTTTCGAAAACTATAATGTTCGACAACTATAGTGTTTGACAACTGTAATGTTCGACAACTGTAATGTTAGGCAACTATAATGTTCGACATCTAAAATGTGCCAACCTTTTCGACCATCTTCCATATAGAGTATCGACGATCTTGCATATAGAGAATGCTTCTCCGCAATTGAATCGGCGCGATTGAAAGTCACACTATCGAAGGCACGCGTCGCCACAAGTCACAACAATGGGTTTGCGTTACATATACTTGTGTATATTAGAGCCTCGCGCGGCACAAACGATCGTCGGCGTTCGCAGCGCAAGCGGCAAAGAAAGTATGGTCCAATAACGAGGGACGTGAGGCGCGTGCCCGGGACCTCGTAAATTACCAATTCGTATATACCGTACGAGAGCCATTAGCGCTTATGCAACACTCTCGGTGCTCCTGTTTCGTGCCGATGTCCGACGAGACCCGTACCAGTTTTTACGATATCGGCAGAATTAATAACGGAGAGACGCGTATTCCGTGGGCATGTGTGTTTTCCCATTCCGCAGGCAGAGTCACGTTTCTTCAACAAACCTCGCCGAGACTCGGAGAACTCTTACTCTACTTACTTTCCTCTATTTCCGTCGCGATTTCCACCTAACCCGCGAGGCCGTCCACTACCCTCGAGCGATTTAAAATTTATTCTAAAGTTGAACTTTTTTTATTTGCTTTTTACATATATTCCTGCAAAAGTTACATACTCGTTCTTGGAGATTTTTTTAAAATTATTCGTTAGTAAAATGTTGCATTTGTTCTCTGGTTCACGTATTTTGAAACTTATAGTATTACAACTGCTGTTGAAAGACTATTTATAATAATAAAGTATACAATTTTACTTACGAAGAATAACTTAAAAAATGTCCAAGATCGAGCATGTAACGTTTGCGGGGATATATTGGTAAAAAATATATATTCCAATTTATTTTTCAATCTATGATGTTTCAACTACGGTTGATTTGCTATAGATTCGATATTATACATATATAGAAAGAAAGATTATAATATCTATGATTATAAGATTATATATATTAAAGCGGTCAGATAGAAATACGCAGTAAAAAATAATTTCGTAAAATCGGAATACGCAGTTTCGTAAAAATAATTTTGTTAAATACATGCCAAGCTCGTTTGTTAAAGTTGCAATATACGAACCTATTATTTTATTTCCTGTGACGTTAACAATTTTAGATTGCACTTCTGTTTGTAAAAGTCCGATTGTGCGATCGGAAAATTAACAAATAAAAAATAACAATAAGTTGTCGTAAAAAGTACAAACTTGTTTTATACGTAAATTCGATATTTCAGTTATTCTTTAGTTGCTGCAATACATTTAAAAATCCGTAGTTAAAATACTGCATGCAAAAACATTTTTTTTGTTTTTAAATATAATGTAACTTGATTGACTATCGATCAATTACTGATCGCTCGAATTATCCATCGAATTCCCACCGCTTCTCGCGGCTGGTATTAATTTTCAATCGCCGATACAACCGCAAAGCTTGAGATCGACTGGCAACTTGTAATTTTATCCGAATTTAAGAGGGGTCGAAGAAACGAAGTACACAGTGCATATAAGGGGGAAGGCGGTGAGCACGTGTTCGCGCTCTCATCGCGGAACCGCGGAACGATGCGGTCGGTCGAGGCGGGGGGTGGGAGAATACCGTGTTCGTTCTCGATGACGATCGATCGATTCATCTCTATTAAATTCAGATAACGCGATGCTTTCGATTGGTCTACATAACGGAAAAGTACATGCCAGGTTTTTTATAATCTATAGCTATCGTATTGCAGTTTTTAATTACAATACTTTCTCCTTTACGTACACCGTACACGACGGAAATTACAAAATGGACAAACGAATCAATTTTTGATAGAATTTTCTCAATTTATTCTTTTTTTTTTTGTATAACAATTTTAAAAACAATTAAATCCATCGTCAATTTAAAAAGAAAGTCCAAACTCATCGCGTTCGATATTCACGATATTCAAATAAAAAACTTATTTTACATTTTATTCAAATCGTCGTAAACAATGTAAAAAAAAGTTTCCTAAAAAATGCATCAGCTATGTTTGAACGCTCGCCCGACTTCGAACAACAATCATTTTTTTTTCCTCCCTATTATCGAGCATCTCGGCACGCAGCTCTCCGCAATAAGTTTTCTCGCTGGTTTTTCCGCGAGGCAAAAAAAACCTCACCACACTAAAAAAAAAAAAAAAAAAAAAAAAAAAAAAAAAAAAAAAAAAAACAAAATTTTTTTAAATGTCAACAGTGTAAGTTTTCCGCATTAACGATTCCCACAGTCTCGACTCGTCGAACCGAAGTCTGAAATAGGTCGCGCTCGAAAAGTGCGGACTCTCGTTAGTTTGACCTGTCGTGCCGAAAATATATACCTGTCGTTAACGTAACGATAAATATTGAAATTTCGTAGTTCGTGCCGGCGAGTAGCTCGACGCCGCTTTGGCCAGGGGCCGTCGGATTGTTCGCGGCCCGACGATAGCCGGTATAGTGTGCGAAACTCCGGCACGAAGTGCGGTATTGTGTGTGTACACACACGGTGCATACGTAGACGAAACGTTGGTGAGTACAGCGGAGACGGAAAGAGCGCGACGAGAGCCGGACGCGGGGCGTCGGCGGTGCCGGGCGCCGGCTAGGCGCGCGGATAGCGGAGTACATAGCGCATGGGCACATATGTACACGCGATATTCCGCGAGGCTCTCCTGCCTTTTCTCTCTCTTTCTATCCGCGCTCTCCTCGAACCCCGGGCTCCTCGATACTCCTCGGGCCAGCCTGTATTATGCACTCCATCGTCCGAGAGTCAACTCGAATGGACGACGAGTGCTTACTTACCGCGAGCGGAAAGACGTCAGAGTTACATATCTCGACGGCTCGTCCGAAGATATTTATTTCGAATATATGCGGAAAACGGAGCCAAGCGCCGCTGGACATGAGACACGAGTCCGGCGTTCTTCACTGAATAAATAAATATACATATATGTGTATATATATATGTATGTATGTATGTGTCCGTTTGGAGTGTCGAGCTAGGACTCGGGCTCTTATCTAATTCGGGGAAGTAGCCGAGAAGCTGTGGAAGGCAAATCATGTTTTATAGATAAAATGTATGTGTACGTAGATATGTGGGTGTAAGTTGCGCCCAGATAGTGGATGCGCATGGTAATGTTTATGCACTCTGAGAAAAGATTAATTGTCTTTTCATATCTGGCGATGGACGATGTCGGACAGATGATTCCGCGAAGCATGTATATATATGTATGGGAAAAGATAACGAGAAATGGAAATGTATTATGACAATTATTCAGTCTGTCTCGTGCGGGTCGAGGTAGATTGTTGCAGTATATTTCTATTTTTTTGTTATCTTTTCGTGGGTCCATTATTTTGCTTATACATGGATAAGTTGTACGCAGATAGTGGATGTGCATAGCAATGTTTATGCACTCAAAAAAACGATAAATTGCATTTTTATACCTGGCATGGGCGATGTCGGATAATTGATATCGCCAAACATGTATATATTTTTGAAAAGGTAACGAAAAATAGAAATGTATTATGACAATTATTCAGTCTGTCTCGTGTGGGACGAGGTAGATTGTCGCATTATATTTCTATTTTTTTGTTATCTTTTCGTGGATCCATTATTTTGCTTATACATGGTTCAGTTGTACGCAGATAGTGGATGCGCATAACAATGTTTATGCACTCGGAGGAAAGATAAATTGTCTTTCCATACCCGGCGATGGGCGATGTCGGACAGTTGGTGCCGTGAAACATGTATATATTTTCAAAAAGGTAACGAGAAATGGAAATGACTTATGATAATTATTCACTCCGTCTCGTGTAGAGACGGGGGTCGATTTTGTGACCGGTCATTTTTTTTTTGTCAATTGACTGTCACGTGACTGTCGGTTGACGGCTCCGGAAATGACCGCACTGCGATAACAACGACATTAACTCTAAAAACCTTCACGGTCCTAACTTAACAATTAACAAAGTACCAATCTCATTAAACAGAAAAAAAATTATTTTGCATTCATTTTAGTATATTGCTTAATTGATATCAATTGAAAATACGAATGATTACGAGGTCAACGAGGAAGTATTCGGTTAAAACAAACCAAGATTGCTATAAAGTTGACGAAATTTGTGACAAAAAAATTTGCGGTCAAGTTGCAACTAGATAGATGTTTGTCGCTGTACTGACCATATTTGTGACCCCGAACAAAATTGACGGTAGTGGCACAACAAACATTTTCGGAAACCAAAAAAGACGGTCAATTAACGGCGATTTTGTGGTCAATTGACGCTTACAAAAAATGATCGTCACGACACATCTCTAGTCTCGTGTGGGACAAAGTAACCTGAAAAAAAAATCGCTCGCGGGCTGCCAAAGAATTTTTTTTATAATTCAATTAATTTCAATCCCGTATGAAATTGTAAGAATTGAAGCAACAATTTTCTTTGTCAGTCCGCGAGCGAATTTTACATGAGTCACTGATCTTTTTTTTCAGTGTAGATTGTTACATTGCATTTTTATTTTGTTGTTATCTTTTCGTGAGTTCACTATTTTTGCTTATACATGTATATAGATATGCATGGATAAGCTGTGCGTAGATTGTGGATGCGCATAATAATGTTTATGCATTCGGAGAAACGATAAATCTTTTCATATCTGGCGATGTCGCACGGATAATTGCGCGAAACATGTATGCAATGTATTGGAAATGATAACGAGAAATGAAAATGTATTATGACAATTATTTATTCTGTCTCGTGTGGGCCAAGGCAGATTGTTGCATTACATTTTTATTCTTTTGGTTATCTTTTTGTGCCATAATTTTGTTGGGCTGGACACTTTCGCCCAACCCCGTCCGGGTCGGTAACAGAAACTGTAATTTTTTTTTCACGCCAGTTAAAACGTTCCCGGTTAGAAGAAAATTCTTGCAGGAAATGGTTGTCACACAGTAAAAAAACGTTTGTACTTTTTACAACAATTTATTGTCCATAAGCGTCCACAATTTTTTATGTGTTAATTTTCCTTTCGCAACCATCCGGTTTCAGTTTTACAAACAAAACCACAAACTAAAATTGTTAATGACATTGATAATAAAAGGACAGGTTTGTATATTCAAGTCTGAACAAACGACTTTGTCGCTAATTTACGAAAATTATTTTTACGAAACTTCGTATTCCGATTTTACGTAATTATTTCTTACTGTGCAGTGCAGCTTCGCGTGAGGTAAAAAAATAATTAATTATCGGAGACCGTAATGAATTTTTTTCAATTAAGCTAATCTAACTAAAAGCCAATTAGCACCATTGAGGAAAGTTCATGCGAAAATTACAGCAGTCTCCCTCTCTCGCACTCACAGCCGTCCCACTTCATCTCAAGAGGCTTCGTCCTAGGGAACATAAAAAAAAAATCTGTCCCGTTCCGCTAAAAATAAACTCCGAGTTTTTTTTTCGAATCGCGCACGGCGCAGAGCACGAATGCAAATCAGTTCCTAATTATCGGTAACCGAGGACATCTTGATCGGCCGGCCTTAGAAGTTAAAAAACGCTCTCGGTAACGCAGTGCGATGCAGCACGAAGCGATTATCCTATTACACGATCGCGCCAATAATTATATCATTATAGTGTCAATTCTATTGTGCGAGCGCGATACGCGACGGTGCGTAACGGCGGGTCGCTTCTCGTCTCTGCGCATGCGCGGGAGTCAGCTGTCTCGTATAGTGCGCCCAGCTTGAAATCGTATCGAAGCGGCGTTCAATTATTATGACACTTGTCGTGTGCGAATCTGTGTTCAACTTTATTTTTTTAATCACGTCGAGCCGGAGTTCTTGCGCGAGCGCTCGATGTTTGCATTAGCCGGTGTTATGCAACGGTTAAAATTTGACTCGATTTATAGCGCAGCGCCGGTTTGCACGAGTGATCATCATTCAAGCGCCCGGGAGGGAACGAGGTATTAAGTGGAAATGCAAATGTTTGCTTGGCGCCGAGTCAGCGAAGCGCAGCGATCTCGCCGGTGAACCCGCGTGTATCCATCTTTCGGTTTATATCGTCGGCATCCCTCGCGCTGAGACGTTACGCCGAAGGAAGACCGCGCGCGCGATATCTGTATAGCGATAGCGCGCCCGCCGCGGAGCGCATGCGCAGTCGCGCGCGACTACACGCGCAGCCGTGAAACGGCGGTATTCCAGGCGGCGCGCCTATATAGCACGCATGAACTTGGGAAGTCTCGAAGCTAATTATCGCATTCCATTATCTCGGCTATAAACGCCGATAGAGTTTGCACTGCGATCCACTATCGCTCATAAACACTGCATATATTGCAAATTCTCGTCGTTTTACTGTTTTTATTTCTTTCTCACGCGGACACTCGGCGACGATGGAAAAAAAAGGGATTGAAACTTCACTGCCGCGGTGCAGTTTCCCGCGACTCTGACTGCAACGCTATTCTCTGCGTGGACTTGCTGGAAATATAAAAAATTGAGGCGTGCAAATCGAAGTACCGGATACTTTGTTGTCGAGGGAAAAAAATTAAATAAAAATACGTCAGCTTTGAATAATAATAATAATAATAATAATAATAATAATAATAATAATAATAATAATAATAATAATAATAATAATAATAATAATAATAATAATAATAATAATATAATAATAATAATAAAAGTATTACCGTTCCCAAACTTTAAATGTTTTTTTGTTTCAAAAACAAAATAAGTCTCTTTGATAAGTACAAAAATTAGATTTCACATTTTGCTTTTAAATTACAAGAACCGAAGAAAACCGCAAACCCAACAATAAATTCCGTTCCGTCGTGCTCGAGCACGTCGGGCCGTACACTCGGACCGTGTTCCAGAGCTCGATCACGCTCCCGAGTTCAACCGCGATGACCGTTGCAAAAGTGTTTCCCGATGATCGAAGCGCTCCCGAAACTCGGGAAACTTTTACGCTGTTTTTGATTACGAAATAAGGTAGAGTTGTACCAACGGAGAAGACACGTGTCCATCATTATTCGTCACATGGAGAGAAAACCGGCGCGTTTTACACGCTGGAAGCGTCGGACTTTTTCTTTAAACTGACTTTTTCTATAAATTGACGTTTTCTTTAAATTGACTTTTTCTTTAAATTGACGTTTTCTTTAAATTGACTTTTTCTTTAAATTGACTTTTTCTTTAAACTGACTTTTTCTTTAAACTGACTTTTTCTTTAAACTGACTTTTTCTTTAAACTGACTTTTTCTTTAAACTGACTTTTTCTTTAAAATTGACTTTTTCTTTAAAGTGACTTTTTCTTTAAAGTGACTTTTTCTTTAAATTGACGTTTTCTTTAAATTGACTACTAAAAAAAAACCTCAGACCCAAAAATACATGCCCTTCCGCCGTGCTCGAGCAGCGTCCGCCCGGACCGACTTCCTGAGTCCAGTCACGCTGCCGAGTTCCGCCGCGACGACCGTTGCAAAAGTGTTTCCCCGACAATCGGAGCGCTCCCGAGACCCGGGTCAACACATCTCTCCCACTCGACAACGAAACAAGGAGGTAGACGAGCACAAGCCAGGCAGACGCGTGACCACGATTCCCCGTCATACAGAGACTTACAGGGTGAAAACCGGCGCCACTTACATTTGTCTTTTACAAGAGCTCGTACGTCGCCCGAGGCGCCGGACGTTCGCACACAGTCTCGCGTCTAACCCGCCGGCGTTCGGTACAGTGTAAAAATACATAGGCCGACGGCGGGAGGGACGGAGAGCTGACGCATACAGAAACACGTCTCGGTGGCGCCTGCTGACGCGCTTACGCGAGCACATGGGCGTGCATGGGTGCGTGACGAGACGAGAGGGCCGTTTGCCGTTCGGCCAGTACACCTCACTCCGTCGTCCGCGATGGAGACGCGACGGGTTACGTAGCGGTCGCATCCACGTAAGCCAAAACCGAGCCGAAGCGATCCGAAGTTGTGTACCATTAGACTATGAGCGCTTACACGCGACCGTCGACGCCCGTATTATGACCGGTACTTATGCTCTCCGGAACGACGATGCCTCCGCGCTCCGGCTATCTTTCTCGACCCCGCGTATCCACTCCGCTTGGCAGTCGGCACACGGAAGTGCGACGGGTTTTCCGAGCGAACTCGATCTCCGGCCGACTCCTCCTTTTCGCCGCAGCTGTGCGCCCGTGGCTATGTGGGCGGGTTACCAGGGTCGGGGTTGAAGCGATTCGTTCGAAAAAAAATTCATTGAAATTACCCAAAAAGGCACTGAGCGATCGCTGCTGCACTGAAAAAAAATATCATTGATTCAAGAACGAGCTGTGTGAACTTAGCACCCGACTTTCAAAAATCAAATTTTTTTTGGGTGATTCTTAAAGAGTTTTGTATGTAGTTGATTGTAGTAACAAATTTTTCATTTGTAGTAGCCCAAAAAAAAAGTTATGGGACTTTGAAAAAAACCCGTCCACCTATTTTGAAATTTTTTTAATCTGGCGGTCGATTTCCATGGAGAATCGTTTGTAGTTGATTGTAGTGAAGGAATTTCCGTTTGTAGTGACAAGGAAACATTTTTACAACAATTTTAATTTTTTTTTTAATTTAATTTAATTTTTTTTTTACGGGCTGTCGATACACAGCAAGTACTACCTCGAAAATCGTGTATAGTTATTTCTAGCAACCTGTATTTCGATTGTAATTCCTCGAAAAGTTACGGGGAGGAAATTTGATCAGAGTTGTAGCTCCACTAACGTTTGTAGTTGTTTATGGTATCCTTAATTTCGTTTGTAGTATCTCGAAACTTATTGCAAAGTCGATATACTCGAAGGTCTGAGATTAAAGTCGTTTGTAGTACTTCGAAAATTAATGTCAAGTCGATATTCTCAACGTCTGAAGCTAAAATCATTTGAAGTGCCATTTATTTCGTTTGTAGGAAGTCGCAACTTATTGCAAAGTTAATATACTCGAAGGTCGGAGGCTAAAATCGTTTGTAGTACCGTTTATGGCGTTTGTATTTCCTCCAAAAGTGATGAGGAGTCAATATGCTCAGGGTTCTAGCTCCAGTAACGTTTGTAGTTGTTTTTAGTACCCTTAATTTCGTTTGTAGTACCTCGAAACTTAATGCGAAGTCGATATACTCGAAGATCTGAGATTACAATCGTTTGTAGAACCCTTAATTTCGTTTGTAGTACTTTGAAAATTAATGTCAAGTCGATATACTCAAAGTCGGAGGCTAAAATCATTTGAACTGCCGTTTATTTCGTTTGTAGTAAGTCGAAACTTATTGCAAAGTTAATATACTCGAAGGTCAGAGGCTAAAATCATTTGTAGTTCCGTTTATTTCGTTTGTAGTAAGTCGAAACTTATTGCAAAGTTAATATACTCGAAGGTTGGAGGCTAAAATCGTTTGTAGTACCGTTTATGTCGTTTGTAGTTCCTCCAAAAGTGATGAGGAGTCAATATGCTCAGAGTTCTAGCTCCAGTAACATTTGTAGTTGTTTATAGTACCCTTAATTTCTTTATCAAGAACGGTGACACTTGCGGGCTGCCATTGACACATGTATTCAGTCTAATTATTATTTTCATTCTAACAATTATATATCAAAATGAGCCAATATCTGTGGAATTTATGAGAAGATATGTAATAGTTTCATTATCATGCGTCCTTGTGTCAAGCAAAATAGACGAAGTAACCGCACCGAAAAAAAGGTTTGGTAATATCAAACTAAGCTACGATTGCGGGTGGCGAAAGAAATATTTGAACAAAATGTTTATTACATCCAAGTAACTATTTGTCGAAGCAACTAAATATTCGGTCATACAACTAAGTATTCGTTCAATCAACTAAATATTTCCTTCAATCGACCAAATATTTCTTTCGCCACCCGCAACTGCAGCTTAGTTTGATATTACGACCCAACTTCCGCCACCTTTAGTTGAGCGGCCCAGTTTTCCCCATCTTCAATTATTCAATTTATTGGATAGTGTGGGTACCGGGGATTTTTTCAGACTTTTATCGACTCTGGTTTTGAAGTTAGAGGATTGGCGTATTGATTTTGTAAATTATGATATCTCTGAAACTTGTGGACGTACAAAAAAATGTCGTCGACAAAAAAGATGCCATTATTGATGAACTATCTTCATAAATTTTTTCAAAATTTTTCGAATGCGACAAACTTAAAAAAAAGAGAATCATTTTTTTCCGCATGTATGACTGTGCATTCTACTAAAAATTTCACAGAATGTCCTTTTATCAGTGTGAAACATGTATGAATTTCAGAATGGGCAAGGATTGCGTTCAATTTCCGTAGGCTTCGAACCATTCTTAAAAATATGAATATATGTATATGTCGTAAGATGCTTGTAATCTTGGGTTTAAAAAAAATCGCAAGTGTCTAAAAACACCAACTTTTCTGTTACTTCTATGGAAATGAGAACCATTTTACTTGCACCATCGATGTATATGGAATGCTTTTAGTGTCGGCAAAAATAACAGAAACTCTCGTTTGTTTTTAGACGCGAGGAGATTTTTTCTTTTTTACTGGACAGTATAGTGCACGAACGGAGATTACGTGTCAGAAAAGTGTTATAGATGATTTGAAACACTACGGTTGGTAATACAAACTGTAATCAACGTTTTTTCCCCTTTATCCCTGCTGTGCCTCACTCATCTGTACGCTTATATACAAATGCACGTTATGTAGTCGCTACCTGGAGTTTCCGTCACGTTCTATCAGTGCTCTCTCGGTTGCAGCAGGTAAATCCGAATCGGGCATGCCGGCCGCGAGATAGATACCTCTGATTTTGCGTAGGCGACAAATTGTGGTGTTTCAACCACCAGTGCAATGTCCGGCGCATACGCGTCCCAGCGTTCGCCTGCGCGAGTCGGCGTAGGTTAAGATTGTAAGGCAGTATTGCGCAGCAATGAATAATATAAATAAAGCCCATGCGTAAGTTATACGGATTACGGGAACATGCGAGATATCGCTGATTAATTTTCCACCTATGGGTGCAATCTCATTTTGACTCGGGCGATATTGGAATCGAGATTCATTGCCCCGCAACACGGAAACCCGCCCGGAGCACGCGATACATCGATTTCTTTTTCTTTTTTTTTTAGGCAAACCGAGCGTTATGCTGGAGGAAGTGCATTGCACGACCGTCATCGCATAAATCCGGTGCTGTTGCAATCAAATAGCGAAATCAACGGAAATTCGATTTGTGTATTACGAATCGATCCCGGATATTCCGGGATTTTTTTTTGTTTGAGTTTAGTTACTCGTTCGGATGGCGCGATCTTAAATTGCGTGCACTCGCGGCTTTCCAGATGCACAGTCACTGCGATCATCGAAAAAAAAATAATATGTATCGAAGGTAACTTTTGCACCAGGCCGGGGCGTGAATTGTTTCCATAATCTCGATAATATCAATCCTGCTGCACCTAGCAGTTACACATACATTACATGCGAGTGTCAGTATCGATAAAAAAACGCGGCTATGTGCCCCGGGACCGCGCAAAAGGTGTGCAGACACCGTGAATCATAATCGTGAGCCGCGATCGAAACCGCAACTATTTACTATTCCACTGCAATGAATAATAAAGTTGGGTGTGTACTGGGTGTCCTAAAAATTGTCGCAACAAATCGAAGATTCATATTCAGTGCTCAAAACCGAGCAAACATTGTCCCGGAACAATTTTCTTCCGGTCAACGGTTCTCGAGATACGAGCGTACAAAGCTTTCAGCCGTCCGGACGATCTATCGCGCATGCGCCCCTTCGTCCGAGAACAGTAAAACCTCGTTAAATCGAAAACTATGCATCGTTAAAGAAAATTGCAAAAGGAAGATTCCATTCAATTTTACACTCTGAATGAGTTACTGGCGTTTTATTTATATGTTTCGAAAATTTTTAAGCACCTTGTATATGTATGGCAGCGACGCTGAATACGATTGTACGAGCTCATTACGGTTGGCGTGGAAGTCTGGTTTGCGCGAATGATAGAGGGCCTTGAATCGTCGTCGTCTTTGTTTGATGAAAGTCGCGAGACTCGGGAACTCCGATATACACCTTTCTAATTAGAATTGACCGTGCAAGAGTAGATCGGCAGTGCATACATTGACTAGGTCGATCTTGTACTCGGTGGCTGAAATACACGCTGAGGGAACCCTTTCGTATCGTTCTTTTTCACCTCTGCCTCGGCAAGCTATTAGACGGGGTTATTACGATGTTCCTGTGTGTACATACGTGTGTATGTATACACATACATATATATATATATATATATATATATATATATATATATATATATATATATCTCTATAT
>JAPYZC010011163.1:0-10549 GCA_030522665.1 Ichneumoninae sp. A BG-2022a
ACTCATTTACAAGTTTACTCATTTACAAGTTTACTCATTTACAAGTTTACTCATTTACAAGTTTACTCATTTACAAGTTTACTCATTTACAAGTTTACTAATTCACAAGTTTGCTAATTTACAAGTTGACTCATTTACAAGATTATTAATTTCCAAATTTTCCTGACATTGCCTGGTTTTTTTTACCGGTAGCCACCATGTATCGTAAAGACAAGCCCAAACAATTTAAATTTAGCTTCGAATGAAATACCCCATTTCTGCGTACTTTCGACAGGTATGTATCACAGCGTACAGCAGCGAGCGCATAATGTTCGTGCGCAGTCTCGACAAAGAAACGTTGGAACGCACTCAGCGTATAATCCAGGACGTTGCGAAATGGGCTCAAATAGGTACGTTTGTATAGTTTGCTATCGTACTGAAAACGCATATTAAACTATAAAAAAAATTAAATCGTTACTCTACTTTTGCAGCTCCAAAGTTGGACGGACGTCCGGCGATCGGGCAACTGGTAATCGCAAAGTACGCGGATGGAAATTACTACCGCGCCATCGTGACCAAGCTGGTGGACGAGAAGATCTCTGTGTCTTACGTTGATTACGGTAATCGCGATCTTACAACGATCGATCAACTCCGAATGCTCTCGGACGAATTGAAAGAGGTTCGTTGAATTCAATGAGTCGTTCGATGCTATCGAGAAAAAATGTGAACCAACAAATTTGTATGTAATTGTCGTTTTTCGCAGCAAAAATCGTGCGCAGCAAAGATCTTGCTGAAAGATATAAAGACCGACGTTGTTCCGACTAAAGAAGTTCATCAATACTTGGATATTCTGGTCGGCAAGGAGCAACCGCTCTTCTGCACGTTCGAGGGAATCCCGTCGAAAGATGGCGTTATATTGACTACGGCAAACGGCGAATGCATCAATACCCGGGTGAACGAATTGTTGACACCCTCGTGGCAAAAACAAGATTCAGCCGAAGGTAAATTAGAATTTCGCAAATTAATTGAGTCTTTTTCTGGTATCGAAATTGTGTGCAATCGAAATACCACGGTCGGTAATAAAAACTATAATCAACCTTTTTCACGAACGGTTTTGTCTGAGGTCAAAAGAAAAGTGTTATCGACGACGGATTACATGTCAGTTTTCGATTACACTTTTCTTTTATTCGTAGATGCTGGCGTCGTGAAAAAAGTTGATTACAATTTTTTTATAACAACTGAGCACGGAAAGGGAGCAAGGGTTTTACATGCTTTTGATCTCCATCATTATTCTAGATACAAACTGCTTCATGTTGGATAACTTCGAATTCGCTCCTCTCGGAGAGGTCGGAAAAGTCGTAAAAGCTATCGTTCTCCACGCTACGGACCCGCCGTTCAAGTACGTCATGAGTCCCGTCGATCCAGAAGTCATCAGTCACGTAACCGTGGAAATGCCCACGAAGGTGAGAGTAATTTTTGCATATCAAGACCATGTGCCATGCCTTCCTCTGCGCCCAACCCGGGCTTGGTCGGTAAAAAAAGTTCCACATCACCTTAAGGGCATGTGACAATACGTATCGATGCTCCGATGGTAACAAATTGCTTTCCCTATTTTCTTTGTCATGGTTGATGCTTCGACCAAAATCAAATTAGGTTTTTGTAATCAATAGATACAAGTATGAAAACCTAATTTGCTTTTGCTCGTCGTATGAATCGTTTTGGAGAAAACAGGGAAGGCGATTTGTGACTGAGTCTGCTGTACCACATGCCCTTAAGGACATGTGAAACGAATCAGTCGGTAACCAAAATATGTAATGAATGCGATTCAAAGACCGTAGATTTCTCGGGAAAAGGCAAAGCAATACCGCGTCCGATGATGCTTCCGTTTTATCCGAATCGTCAACGGGTCTTAAATGGCATTAAATCGGAAAATGCATCTGTCTCTCTCGCACTCATATGTGACTTGGTACATTTTTCACATCACCTTAATTTATCCAAGTCCGGGCCAGAGGCAACGATGATGGTGATCGCTATTGCATTGAAAAAAAAACAAAAAAAGAAATATATATCGATAAAATTCCTCTATTGAATGTTATATTATTTAAAAAATGACTGTATATGTAAAAGGTTTTTGCCCGTTCATAATAATAAATAAATAAATAAATAATTTCAGATGCTCGAGTACTGCGAGGCGACGAAGCAGCACTACATCCCGAGGTACGGCGAGCTGTGTCTCGCGATTTACCTCGACCAGTGGTACCGCGGCGTTTGTCTCAATAGAGACGAGACACCAAATCAAGCCCTGATTCAGTTTATAGACTACGGAAACGTCGAACTTGTCGATCATCAGAACATCAGGCGTATTACGAAGGAATTCAACGATGTTCTCGGACTCGGCTGCACTTGCACCGTAAAAAGTACGTTGATGTTGTCCCGCGAAACCGCGTCCTTGTACCTTGCAATTCGTGGGCATAAAATAACAGTAGAAAATATTTTTCAGATCTTGGAATCGCTTTGGTCAACGGGCAAGTTCCGGCGAACGTCAAAGCGAGAATCGATGAACTCGTGCAAACGGAAAATTTCGTCGACGTGTTAATCACTAAACAGTCGGATGGGGACTACGAGGTAGAACTGCCCGAAGTTAAGAAGACGCTGGTGGCGGAGGGTCTCGTCAAGCCGTGAGCCTCACGTCGCGGCAGCCAGATTATTATTTTTTTTAACGACTACGAGACTGGGCGAGCGATCGACAGAGTAGCAAAAGAAAAAAACTAGCTCCGCCATTAATTTTAAGACGCTTTACATATCAAAGATACACCCGCGCAAAAGGCCTAACGTTATATGTTTTTGTATTTATTTTTCTACAGAGCTAATGAGAGTCGAACGTTCTTTTTTATATTTAAATGATCAAGAGTTTTACGTTAGTTTCTCGTTGAAGATCGAAGATTTATTTTAGCGCCCGGAACTCGGGAAACCGTCGCTGCAGACGGTACTTTATATTCTTATTCGATATTAAGATCGCCTTATAGTAAGCATTACTATTAAAAAAAGTGTCAGATAAGTTTAAAAACGCAAGATACGCGGCTGGATTTATCATTGAACAATAAATAGTACATTTCTAAAGAAAAAAAAAACACATTTTTTCTCCAGATTACCTTAATTATCCAATTTTCGGCTCGGAATAATAAGGCATATGAAGAAAATATCTACGAGGTATCTAAAATATCTATTATCAAAATCAATCAGAGTTAAACGTTCTTTTTAAGGTAAACGGCCCAGTTTCCGCCATCTTTAATTGTTAAAGGGGATATTTTATAAAAAATATACGTATCGCGGCATTAATCAAGAGTAAACCGCTCTTCAACATGCCGTCAATTTCGTTAGTATTTAACGTATACTGTATTTATTATTAGTATAAATTGCGATTAATGGTGGTAACTGGGACAGCAGCGGAAACTGGGTCGTTTAACTTAGATGTACAGTAATCAAGTCGGTGTTTCACAGTAGTGCCTTCTTGAAAATCGCAGATTTATAATCCGAAGTGCACGTAGTTTGTGCGAGTCCCAGTTTTGAACAATTCGGGATTCCTCGTCGGTACTGTCGGGAACCTGCGTACGAACTCGAATTGATGGTACTTGATCCGGGCATAAAACCATACGAAAGAAAATGAAGAAGAAGAACAACAACAACAACGTCGTTATTATCCAATGTAAAATAAGTGAAAAGACGAAGATTGCTCGAGTCATTGAAAAATAACAAGATAAACGGCCCGGTTTACGCCACCTTTAGGCCCAGTTTCCGCCATCTTCAATTGTTAAAGGGAACATTTTATAAATAAAATATACGTATCATGGCATTAATCAAGAGTAAACTGCTCTTCAACATGCCGTCAATTGAATTTGTATTTAACGTATACCCTATTTATTATTAGTATACCGTTTACCTTACCCATAAAAAAGTATTCTGTTCTTCTCCCCCGATCTATCTTCGAATCGGAACATCCCTATTTTCGCATTTCTACAACGGACCAACGATGACGTCACGTGTTGTGATTGGGCCGAGCATAAGAATCGTAATTATTGCATCGCCCTTTCGACGTTAGAATTCACACGCCGCATTGAAATGACGAGGGTGCAAGGATCGCCGAAAAGTCGAAAGTCCGCCGGGCGATCGTGAGGCCCGTCCGTCGTAGGATTAAAATCTCCGCCACATCGGCGGCCAGTATAATTCATCCCAGCCTAACCCATCCTCGTCTCGTCTTTCTAACCTCCCGCGTTAAGTGTCATCCCCGGATGACGGGGTCCGCGTCGCGATGGACTGCAATCTTTGAGCCCACGGACCCACCCACTCTCGTTTACAAACAATCAAAATAACAACGGTATAAAAATAAATAAATAAATAAAACAAAAAATACAAAAAATGAACGCCCAAGTACGTCAGCCCTACGAGGGTCTCCTGCACAAATACACCAACGCGATGAAAGGCTGGCAATACCGGTGGTTCATCCTCAGTCCTGAAACGGGCGAGCTGCACTACTTTCTCAGCGAGTCGGAGAAGAAT
This sequence comes from Ichneumoninae sp. A BG-2022a, assembly GCA_030522665.1. Lineage (NCBI taxonomy): Eukaryota > Metazoa > Arthropoda > Insecta > Hymenoptera > Ichneumonidae > Ichneumoninae sp. A BG-2022a. Next base: position 4,537 of record JAPYZC010011163.1, read on the forward strand.
CAACGCCCCAGGTGCTCGATTTATCTCGCCGGGGCTGTGATAGCTCCCAGCGACGAGGACTCCAACACATTCACGGTCAATTCCGCCACAGGTAAAAATCCTGGACTCTCCACTCGTCCACCCCAAAATTTTGTTTGTCTATTAAACAGATTTCTGCTTTAGAATTTTTTTTTATACCTGCCGAGACCTGAGACTACAAAAATATGCTATTTGACCAGTACAAAAAGATTTTTAACTCTTATTTTCATTTTTTTCAGCCTTAATTCTATATCGCTATATCTTATAACTAAATATCAACGATGCCTATATTTCTAATCAGAATTAATAAAATTCTTCGTCGCACTATTCTGGAACCTGCCGAGCGGCAGACTGGTAGATTTAAGCTCTGGGTTTGCATTATCCAAACTAGCTAATTGTGCTTCCGCAGAGTTAGCAGAAAAGACGGAGACAACATTTTTCTCATCGAGAAGAATAGGATTCGAGTTTCTCAGTCCACGAACAGGGACACGCAATGATATTAATGCTAGTAGATGCACTATTGACTAATTTATTTATTTATTTGTTTACTTAAATTTTCACTGGACGAACCCTTTAACATATACATAAGTGCGAGTGTGTGTTATAAATCTCACAAAAAAGATTACATGCTTGATTACAAATGATAAATTAAACTCGAAAGAAATTATAGCCGTGCGGGAGGGAATTATGGCAGAAGATGCCGAAAACTTTGCTTATCTCTCGGAACTCATTCGCATAACGTGGAATCCTCGGTAATAAAAGTTTTAAGCATTTTCTTTTTTTTTTAGGCGATATGATAAAGCTGAGGGCGACGGACGCGAGGGCGCGTCAGGAGTGGGTCGACAAGCTGAGAGCGGTGACGGAGATGTACACGAGAGCGATAGCCAGTAGCCATCCCCCCCTGCCGCCCAGGGAACACTCGACCGGCGTGAACAGAACGCCCGTCGCCAAGCTCGAAGTTCTGGACGCCTTCGCCACTTGCAGAGAGCAGCTCAACAAAGTCGAGAAGCAGAATCAGCTTCTCGCTCAGACCATCGAGAACTCTAGTCTGCATCTGGATCCGGATCTGCTGGTTCTGAAAGCCACCACCCACGCGACGCTCCACACGCTGAATCAATGCTTGAACATACTCTATCAGTAACGCGCTTTTGTTTGTCCAGTCAACTTCCAGGACGATTTAATTGGACTCCGCGAGCCGGGAGCGCGTCTCGATTGATCGATGGCATTTATGAATCTTTCATTTACTTTTAAGCGGCGGATTCGCCTCAACGGCCGCCGAGCTCGCTCGCGTGGCTGTTGGGACGACCTGTTCGAAGACTATCTCATTTGTTCTTCCAAAGTTGATGTTTTACTTTTTTTTTTTAATCGTATTTTTTTTTTAAGTACTTCGCGTCGAGACGCTGCCGCGCCTCTTGATAGTCGATTTCGAAACGTACGAATGTCTCGCCGGCGACGGATGTGTGACCGTTCGCAGTCGGAACACAGTTACGATCGACGTATGCTCGTCGGTAGATCGGAAAAAAAAATCACGAGGCATATCATGTTTCGAGAGATTCCCCGTGTCGCCAGATCCGCCGGTCCTGCGCGAGAGAAACTCTGTTGTTTTCATTTGCGATAACTTTCGACGATCGAGTCCGTTATTTTTGTACATTAATATTCTCATCGGAGAGGGTTCGACTTGATAGTCTTATTATCTACCTTGTACGAGCTACACGGAAACTGTTGTAATTCGTGTACATTTTTTTTTTTTTTTTTTTTTAAGTGGTTCTTCGAATATGTGGCCATCCGTGGGAGAAAGGCGCAACTTGTCGGTTGAAGTTTTAGAGCAAGGACCGAAATATACAATCCCGAGTTCGAACTTAAGTTGGAACTTGACAAAAAAATTAAGATCCGACTTGATAATGAATAAAAAAGAATTATTATTGGTAATTTTAATTATTTTCTATTTAAAAATAATTGTAAAAACACAATATCAATATGTTACTATATTGCATATATTATGTTAAGTTGAAAATAAGTTTTCAACTTAAGTTCGAACTGAAACTGATTTACACTGTAGACTTCGAGTTTAAACTGTCCACGTGTGACGATGTTAAAGAGGTCGATCATAAGAAATAATTTTGAAAATTCGTTTATTGGGAAGAAAATCGTTGATATTGGAATTTTGTTATCTGGTGTGTAAGATCGAAATTCATTTTGGTTTCGGTTCGAACTCGAGTTCAAACTTTGATCTACAAAAATTCGCTCCTTAAGATTTTTCGAATGATCAAAATTGAATTATTGCTTTATTTTTTGTTGCGGAAAACGAATCTTTACCTCGTACTGCTGTGAACTCGATTAGAGTATCGTCGAAAACTGTATTCGAAAATTGTTACGTTCGTTTGCATGATTGTGCATCGACGAAGTGGCGAGTTTTTCTGCGGACGGACGCGTACGATTCGCGCCGCCACTAATTGTGTTTTACACGGAAGAGAACAGCGACTATCAATTGTATCTACTGTAATTCCGAAGAGTCGTGTATTGTACATATATCGAGTATAAATAATACGTTGACTAATCGTTTTCCTCGTAATTATTTCGACGAGCGTATCGCCTGGCGTTGTGTCCGTCTTGCCCGGAGCTCGCGGGAGACAATCGCCTCGGACTGGAAGCCAAAGGAGTATCAATGCCAAGAGCATAAATTTGGGTGAAGGTGAGCCGGTGAGAAACTTTTACCGCGTCGCCGGACGCTGCGGGTCCATCCAGTAAACGTCATATAGTTCGCTACGAAGTACCGGCTCGCGAGTGTTGCGCACTCGCTTCGAATCCTCTACATTCACTGCTCAAAGAGATTGCGGTAAGATACAAGCGAGTTAACGATCTTTCTATTCATAAAATATGAAAAAACATTCCCATGGAATTAAAAAAAAATTTAAAAACGCATTGCATAATTGCATAATGTAATCCGCTATTATTCATTATAATAATCATTATCGAATCCTTGCGACATCGCCTCAAGTTGTGCGAGGTCGATCGGTGAGAAACCGCCGAATCGAATGTCCAATGGGGTATCAATGTCGAATAAACAGAGAGTTATTTGCATACGATACGGGCTGGTGCGACGCGCACATGCGAACGTGACTACAGTCGCGCGTCGGAGCCCAATTGCACAAGGGCCACAAAAAAAGCATCGTACCCCGCCTGTCAGCCAGTAGATTAATTAACAATATAGTTATCCGAAGTATGTCGGGTACAGTCGTTGCTTGTTTCAGATCGAAATTGCTAACGGAAGCCGCGGGCGTCAAGGTCGTTATGACCGAACCGGCCGAAGCCGAGCGGAATGTACCGACAATCGGACATCAATCCAGGACCTCCGTTGTGCTGAACATCGACAGTGGTGACAATAGCGGGGAGAACAGAAAATCATGCGGATTTCATCTCTCGAGATCGAAGTGGGATCCGTATCCTTGGGTCGGCTACGTCGAGGCTGGAAGTATAGCTGACCTAGCGGGACTCAGGTAAAGCTGTTGTCGTACACTTTTTTTTGTTTGTTTTGCTGTGTATCGAAATACTTAGATGGAGCGTTCTAATGAATTTTAAGGATGCTTCACACGTACAGTCCCAGTCAAAAGTGAGATTCAGTGAGAATTCGAACACTTCCTAATGGTATAAAAATCTGAAAAAAATGAACTGTATTAAAGGTGCCAACAACATTCATTTTGTATAATAATAATGTCAAAAAGTTATTAACAAATTGCTAGACGAAAAAATTGTTCAACAAATCATTAGAAAAACCTTTTTTTTCTCTTTTCAAATGAATTCATTGATTTTCTAGAAGCCACATAAATTTTTTCAAAATCTTCTATCATTTTTGAACTTTCGTTTTTGAATTTTTTTTAAGGCCGTAACTACGAGACGTTTGGCGCAATGACCTCCAAACTTTTCGTGTTTACTGTAGAATTGTGATACTGAACCATATCCAAAATTCCTGGCTCCGCAACGATTTTTTAAATTTTCGAAAAAAAAAAAATTGAAATGATAGAAAATTCTGAAAAAATTCATATGAATTCTGAAAAATCGAAGAATTCATTTAAAATGAGAAAATAAGAAATCGTCTGATTTATTTTTAACCAATTAATGTTTCGAATCATTTATTAATAACTTTTTGGCATTATTATTATGCAAAATCAAAGTTCTTGACATCCATAATGCGGCTGATTTTTTTCGGATTTTTGGCATGTCGCGAAATACTGAAATTTTAATCGCATTAAACTTTTGGTTGGGAATGTATGTGTGATGCATCCTTAAGGGCATGTGAAAGATGTACCACGTGACATATGAGTGCGAGAGAGATAGATGGATTTTTCGAATCAATGCCATTTGAAACCAGTTAACTTTTCGCCCAAAAAGTCTACGGTCTCTGAATCGCATTCATTACAGATTTTGGTTACCGACTGAGTCGTTTCACATGTCCTTAATCCGAATGTATGACTTTAGAGCCGGTGACTGCCTGCTGGAGATCGATGGAACGGATATCGTTGGTCTTCGGGTGAAGGACATCGCTTCGCTGATCCGCAGAGATTGCGGACGCTCCATCAGGCTTCAGGTGTGGCGAAGCTTTTGTCAAGCCGATCGGGAGGAAGAGGACGGCGTGGCTCTAGCCGGGCCGCTTCCGGAAGTCGCGAAGAAACTCGCGAAGGCGGTTTCCGGTACGGTGCAAGCCTTGGAGTGCCCGGTCTGTTTGGAATCGGCGAGTTCGCCGGTTTCCCAGTGCGTACACGGGCACATACTGTGCGTTACCTGCAGAGCGAAAACTCCGCGCTGCCCGGTGTGCAGAGTCAGACTCGGTCAAGGTCGGTGCCTGCTGGCCGATCAGGTGCAGAGAAACATACGAGAGGCCTTCGAGGAAACTCACGACGATCCGTCGACGAGCGGAACTTCGCTGCGCGAGAAACTCTTCGGGAAAGTTAAGAAAAATCAACAGGTTTCTCACAACGGCAACAGTGTTCGCATATCACCGGCCAAAGTGAAATCTACGCTGGCCAGATTACTTCTAGGTGAGGATACGCTTAATCGTGACCTCGCTTATGGAAGGAGACGCGCGTAACTTGGAAGAATTACATTAATTTCGGGATTTTCTTAAATATTTAAATATAAAAAAACGTCGCCTTTGTAGTTTCATGGCAGTAAAAAAATGTAACCATTTTTTTGTTGTGTTGAAATCTCGAACATTTTTAATAAAAAAGTTTGTAAATATGTTGGCCATCATGAAAATACAAAGGCGATCCGCTTTGAATTTTATTATAAAATAAGTAAATTAATAAATTAACTTTAGAATTTCAAAACTAGTCTTGTACAGTACACGACCGTGTTTCACGTAACCGCATTATTCCGAACGACCACGTAAGGCCAATTTGGCCCCATCTCAAGGTCCGTTTCTTGCTTGGTGGGGAAACAAGCGACTCCTTCCCTTTTGCTACCTGCGAATGAAATCGTCGCTGCTGTAAATCCGACAAAGAGGGAATGCGACTGCAAGCTTGATATGAGACAAAGATCGATGAATTCTTCCTCTACATCTTTTCGTATTCGAGCATCGGACATATTCCGTCATTTTACCATAAAGGAGAACTTATCCCGTCCGACAGCCTCAATATGCCCAAATTTTTATTATCGACCAAATTTTTTCTCCGATAAAAAATTTATTTTTTTATCTCCACGCGCAACGCGCAGCGGCGCTCGGAAAGGGAATTTTGCGTATGGAAAAGAACGGTGGGCAGGTACTTGGGCAGGTAGTGGGATATTCAACTTACTCGGTCGTGCTTAAGGTAATACTAACACAATGACTGACGCCGCCTAAGTTCGAGAGAAAAAAGTCAAAGATTACAAACACTTCTCCACGAGAAAAAAATCTGAAAAGATTCTAGCATATAAAAGGTGCTGAAAAGATTGTTTGTGCGTAATAATAATTTCAGAATGTTCATAACAAATTACTGAAAAAAAATTGTGCAACAAATTA
>JAPYZC010011170.1:0-10718 GCA_030522665.1 Ichneumoninae sp. A BG-2022a
TTTTTCAGATTTTTATCCGATCGAGAAGTGTTTGTAATTCTCTTTTATTCCTCTCAAACTTAGGCGGCGTCAGTCATTGCGCTAGTACTACCTTAACTGGCGAAGATACGAAGATACCTTTCAACGAATGCTTGAAGCCCGAACTCGCGTGCACCAGTATGAATTTAACCTTGTTCTCCAGTATAACTTTATTGTCGGTCTTCGTAGCTTGTTGGATCATGTTCTCCATAAATTGATCTTTAACGAAACCTGGGCTCGCTATGATTATGCATTTAACTATGTCGAAGTTCACGTGTCTGAGAATGGCTTGGACCACGCTATCGTAAAAACGATTCAGACCCTGTTGAATAATTATATTTTTATAATAAATTTTTTTTAACTAAACGAACTGTGTGTTATACCTTTTCGTGTTGAGATACGTTTCCCTTACGCTTTCGAGGTATTACTTGATCTATTTTCGCACGGACCAACGTCATGTTCGAAGTTATGAGACAAATGTGTGCTATTCCCTCCTGCATGACGACCGCAGCCACGTCTGCATTCTGAAATGAGAAAATTATATATTAATAAGTGATATTATTTGATATTATTCAAATAGTAGAGATATTTTCATAATTTATCAATTTACTGATGTATTTTTAATATTGTATGTAAAAGGGTTTATCCCGTAAACTAATAAAGAGACAATTTAGCGTAGGTTTTTCTCGTTGGTAATTTTATATACAATGTATGTTAAAATTAGGTTTGAAATAACATACTGGAATGGGTAACAATTTACAAATAGCACACGATTGATTTCTCAATGTAATCGTTTTCATTAACGTGTCTGGTTTTGTAACTATTAACTAGTTGATTAAATAATTTAACCTGTGTAGGGTCGCAGGCAGTGTCGACGCGTTCCAAGGCTATGGAATCCCATTTTGGCTTTCTGAGAATGAATTTACGATTTTGTTCTACGTCCAGAGTGTGATACGCTCCCATCTGTAAAATAAATTATCGTAATTACAATTATCAATGTTGTTTTTAAGGTACAGTTTCGTATTTTCCAGAGCTGAGCAAAGTATCAAAAAATACTCGGAGCACAAAGTATGACAAGTACTTTTTTTCAATTAGCTCTGTCGCGTTAAGCATTATCTAGACTTAAAAAAACAAAGGGATGCAAAGTAACTCGCACGAGGCTTTCTCATTGTAAAAAATCCATAAAACAAAGTCATTAAAAAAAAAAAACAAAAGGGTCTCATCTCGTTTTTTTTTAAGTTATGTGTTTTTTTAAAGGAATTTCTGCTACAATCATACTTATTGAAAGACAAGTTTAGGCAGATAACGGTACATTAATAGAAATAAATCAGTATAATACTTGCTGTGTATGTTATTCTCGTATTATGTAAACGAATTTATATTTTTCCTTATAATTTTTTTTCCTCATGTCGAGACAAATTTTATATTTTTTTTATTTGCAACTTAATTTTGCAAGCGACTATCCACAACAGCAAATGATTGTTTGGCCACCAGGGATCCTCGGTCGGTCTGTTAATGGATGAATTTACCAAATAAAAAGAAAAATATTATCAAAATGTCATGCCACTCAAATGCTCTGTGTCAACAAGTGTTCGCGACACGAGTGAGTATTCCAAAAGTACTTGGACTCGGTACTCCAAAAAAAAAAAGAAAGTACTCCAAGTACTGGCCAGCTCTGGTATTTATAAAAAACGACATTACACAGAAGCACATGTAAAAAGTGAAAACTTATTTTCTGAAACAAAAATAATAATAATAATTTTATCGATTATCGGCGCTTACCTTCACATATTTATTTTCTTCTATATTTCTACCTTTCAGTCTCAGCACGCACGCTTGCGTATCAAAATCTATGGTCTCCACTCTAATCGTCAAAGTCGTTCGTACTCTTTGGCTGCTGGAACTCCCGGTTGACGTCTCCGTTTGTACTTTTCTAGTAAAAATTATACGATAATTAAAATTTACAAAAATTGAATTCTGCATTTTTTCTTATTTACCTAAACGTCGAGCAGCTGACGCAATCACCTTCGCTCAAGAGATTGTACGCGTGCCACATATCCTCGGTGTTTTCGGGAACGAGGGAAACGCTCCTGAAAGGAAAAAAATTTTATTGACGAGTAAAAAAATGTTTTAAATAATTTCATTCGAAACTCACCCTTCGCCGTCTTTGTCGACGTTTCTCGCCACGAGCTTCATTTTTGCGTTGAATATGCGACACTGCAATGAAGAAAATGTTTTTAAGACTAAAGTGCAAACGTTTGTCCGAGGCAGGTTAGATCGACGGGCGACTTGGCAATAAATTTGTGAACATTTTTTTACGAACCTTTAGTGTTCAATCGGATCGACGAAGCTGTTGTAAAAAAATTTAAACAACATTTCTCACACGTAAACGATGTACAGTAGAATAATAACAAGAAAATTTAACATATGTCGTTGAATGCTCGCCGTAATTTTTCATTCCGCATGACCGAATGGACCGAACTGGCATGGCTGTTTTTTATTTATTTATTAGGTGACCTATGTCCGTAGTTCAAGAGTCGAACCTCATGTGCACGGACGTGTGTCTTATTTTGTACAAGCTATGATCTATAATATTAATTTTTATTTAGGTGTATGTGGTGTAAAACCCCCGCCCTGGCTGCGGCGCTCAGTCGGTAATAAAAACTGTAGCGAATGTGAACGGTTTTGAGCTGTTTTGAGACCCGTAGAAACGACGAGGAAAAAACGAAAATTGTCTTTCTTAATCTTTTTTTTTTATCCCAACTGCGCTCTCAAATCGGCATGTTGTACATTTTAAGGGGAAGTGAAATGTCGCGGTCGGTAATGAAAACTGTAATGAACTTTTCTCAAGGGTGCTAATTTATTTGAGGAAAAAGCAAATTCGAGCTGTTTACACACGGTAATTTCGCATCCGGTCCCAATACATCTTTTTCTCAAAAAAATTAGCACCATTGAATAAGGTTAATTAAAAAATTGCAACTACCTCACACTCACAGCTGTGTCACTTCCTCGTAGTGGGAAGTGAAACATCGCGGTCGGTAATGAAAACTGTAATGAACTTTTCTCAAGAGTGCTCATTTTTTTGAGAAAAGAGCAAATTCTCACCAGATGCGCAAAGTAATTTTGCATCAGGCCCGAATTCATTTTTTTCTAAAAAAAAAATTAGCAACATAGAATAAAGTTAATTCGAAAATTGCAACTACCTCACACTCACAGCCCCGTCACGTGACTTTCACTTCACCTTACCAGGAAGTGAAATATCGCGTTCGGTAATGAAAACTGTAATGAACTTTTCTCAAGAGTGCTAATTTTTTTTTAGAAAAAAGCAAATTCTCACCAGATGCGCAAAGTAATTTTGCATCAGGACCGAATTCATTTTTTTCTAAAAAAAAAATTAGCAACATAGAATAAAGTTAATTCGAAAATTGCAACTACCTCACACTCACAGCCACGTCACGTGACTTTCACTTCACCTTACCAGGAAGTGAAATGTCGCGTTCGGTAATGAAAACTGTAATGAACTTTTCTCAAGGGTGCTTAATTTTTATTCGTCGCAATTAACGGCGATCGTGAATTTTTCGACGGTCGGCAATCGAGTGTCGACCACCACATGGAAACAAGTGTCTCGCTTCGTAATTGGACCGTGACGTCGGTGACATCGCTGCGCGCCACTTCCACACGTCAGTTATGTGAAAACGAATTTTGCGTCTTATCGAGCTAAATAGAGTGATGTTGTAATATTTGGGTGAATTATGGTAACGAGTTGTCCCACATCGAGCACCGTTGATCGCGTGTAAGGTGAGAGTAAAGTCCGTCACATAGTCAAGTAACACATTTCTCGAACGAGTATTTACGTACAAAAAAAAACATAGTGCATAGGGAACGAATCGTGCGTAACCTCAAAGGCACTTTAATATACATATATTTTTTTTTCTGTAATTCTTGATTGAAACGATGAACCTAAACAAACGTAATAACTTTCGATGTTTACATTTTTTCTTTTTCCATCACCTCGATCGTAGAATTTCGAAGACAATGTCGAGACACGGCGAGTCGACACCTGTAATTTACAGTCGAACGAGCCGCTCAATTGTTTCGTACGCGAATTAGGCTTTCGGTTTCTCATTTTCGATTTGTAGTTCATTTTTTTTTTTTGTTATACGAGAGAAGAATGACGGCACAGCGATGCTTGTTTCCCGAGTTCTGCCGTACGGTTTATTATTTTATTTTTATATTTTCTATTAATTTAATATTATTGTTATTATTAATATTTACAGAAAGGAAGTTTAGAATGTGTAATGTCTGCATCTTTTATTTTACATTAGGTAGACAAGTGTTTATCAAGTCTGCTTTTTAATTGATTAATTCACTCGGATTCAAGCATTGTAGCTGGCAGTGCGGTCCACTCATCACCTTGTTCGATATCATATTCTTTCATGGGTTTTTTTGGAATCTTGACATTCTTTATATTGAAATTTCTTGAAATCTTGAAATATCTTGAAATCTTGAAATATCTTGAAATCTTGAAATATCATGAAATCTTGAAATATCTTGAAATCTTGAAATATCTTGAAATCTTGAAATATCTTGAAATCTTGAAATATCTTGAAATCTTGAAATATCTTGAAATCTTTCTTGAAATCTTAAAATGTCTTTAAATCCTCAAACAGCTTGAAATCTTAAAATGTCTTTAAATCCTCAAACAGCTTAAAATCTTCAAATATCTTGAAATCTTAAAATGTCTTGAAATTCTCACACAGCTTAAAATCTTCAAATATCTTGAAATCTTCAAATATCTTGAAATCTTCAAATATCTTGAAATCTTCAAATATCTTGAAATCTTCAAATATCTTGAAATCTTCACTTGAAATCTTCAAATATCTTGAAATCTTTAAGTATCTTGAAATTCTCAAACAGCTTAAAATCTTCAAATATCTTGAAATCCACGAATATCTTAAAATCTTCAAATATCTTGAAAACTTGTATCCAAACATTGGACGGCTCTTTTTTAGTGTACATTATAAACGTGTCTTAAAACTTTGCTTTTTATACAATTCGCCGTTAAAGTCGAAGGAGAAAAAAAAAAAAAAAAATATATCCTTCCTAACATTCCGACGTACTCGCATAGCGTACTGGCAGGTGAACTTGGTCCCTTGGGACTAATTCAATGTATCGATTCCTCTCTCGTGTTTCAGTGTTACATAAGAGTGAACGTGGTAAAGGATACTCTGAGATGTCGGATTCCAAGGCGTCCAAGCTCAGGCCGCCGTCCAAGATCGGCAGGCCATGTTGCACCGTTCAGCCAAAACCTGCGCTACCGCCTTCGCCTCCAAGATCCACGATGAGTGAGTCTCTCCGTATCAGTCGTGCTGTGATTTTCTTCCGTTGCATGTTTTTTTTTAGTTGCGAGCACTTTGCGCTCTTATTTTTTGGTTCCCATAACTGCATACTCCCAATTTTTGTGCAAACAAGCAACTACAAAAGTCCACTGTTGTATAACATTTTTTGTTTTTTGTTTTACTCATTTCATTCTCCATCGCGGACCACTTTGGTCCTTAATCAATCCTTGGAAAATTATTTATTTATTTATTTATTATTTAGTTTACGGGATAAACCCTTTTACATACAATATTAAAAATACATCAGTAAATTGATAAATTATGAAAATATCTCTAATATCACCAGTTCGCATCTTAATATAAAATAAATAGACAAATGTATTTCATTAGTTCATTTTAACAATAATAACCACCATACTGGTTATTTGCCTTTTGCCCGATTAGTTCGGAATACAATCACTCAAAGATAAGAAAATTATGTTTTCTTAATATTGTCGCTGAAACTATAAATAAATAAGAAATACATAAAAAGGAGCATTAAAAAAAATATTGGGAACATTTCGAAAAAAAAAAATAGAATTAAATATGCATACAATAATTAGGCATTTTCATTTACATCATTATTATTATTTTTTTTAATAGAGGTCGTTAGAAGTTTGGTCAGGGAAGGATTTTTATTGGTCAGTGAAAATTCAGGGAATTTTTTCCGTGGAAAAAACGGCCACTATGTTGTAACTCCCATCTCCGTACATATGAAAAATGAATGTTTTACACGTTAAGTGCATGCGAAACGCCTTTCCCGTGCCCGCTTGGTATTAAAAAAAAATGTAATCAATTTTGTTTCTAGGATGAAAAGTGTAATCGAGAGCTGACTTGACCGTGACGATAAATTTACTACTATTTTTATTACCGAGTTTCCACTGTGAGAGAGACTGGGCCGAGATTTACTCTGAACTAGTGGAAAAATTCAAGTCGACTCAAAATTCACTTACAGGATTGGCTGGTGCCTAAAAAGTTTCGAATTAACTAGAATTTTGCCTCTAGTTCAAACTCGTTTCAGTCCGTTCTAAGTTCCGGTGGAAACTCAGAAACTAAGAGTGTGCCTGTGTGTAAACGTTTTTCGATACAAGTAGCCAAAAAATATAAAAAAAAGGAACTAAGTGTCCCCCATTGGTCATAAAAAATAATGCCCCACTACTCTGGCTCTGATGCGTTGACGCTCTTTCTCACCAGAGAACCTGATATACGCCCACAAGCCTGCCTCAATATATTGTTGTATACTCCCGCCGGTCCGAGCAAGTCACTATTCTACCTTTCGTCGCGAAGCATCATCATCTTAACTGGTAAATATCCCGCGACACCATCACATCAATTTTCCCCTGTTTCAAATAATTCATCAATTTTCCTCGATTAATTATTATAAAGTGGTCTGGTTTTTTTTATAGTCGAATAAAATCCTGTCAAGAGGATTTTATTCAACTATATTAACATATTAAAAAGATTCAATGCTTTCGTATTTCGAATAATAATCGAGAATTTGAATGATAGAAAATATTAAGTGAATCATTTTAATCTGCAAATGCAGAGACTTAGTTTTTTTTATTCATTTAATTTTTCATTCATTTTATTGAATATGAACTACTCTTCAATATCTCTGCAAATGGGATTCCGTAATAATGTAAACAAATAAATAAATATCTCGAATTCATGTATACGACTCGAACGAAATACGAATAACGGGTCCACAACTTATTTTTCATAATCGAGAATTTTAATGATAGAAAATGTTAAGTGAAAAATATTAAACTGTCAATGGAGAGACATATTTTTGTTTTCATTATTTAAATTTTTCGCTAATTTTATTAAATCAGAATAATGTAAACAAACAAATAAATAAATAAATATCTCGAATTCATGTAAAACACTCGAAAAAAAATAGAAATAACGGATTTACGACTGATTTATCGTAAAACGGATAGAGTTATCGATTCAAATATTGAAATATGTAGTGTAACAGGAAATTCCTTGTTTCCAGCATAAACACGAGTGAGGCAACCCACGCGATCGACCTACTGCAATCGTAGCCACCTACCTACCAATTAATTATTAATCAAATCGAGAATCGCGTTATCCGGACACACCGACTACATCGAAATCAGTTTTTTCTCCGACCACTTTTAGTCCCACGCTGTGTAACATAATCGCTGGAATAGTACATTACGCAGTCGCTGAGCGATTCCCTTGACTGACTTGACTCATCGCGTTTCATAGCGCCGACTGTTATGAATGAGAATATGGAAACACGGGCAAAAAATAATAACAACAATGAAGACCTCAGCCTTACGAGAGAACGATCACTCACCGATTTAGCGGTCGTTTAGGGATTCAATTGCACCTTTTTTTTTTTTTAAACTGAGCTCCCTTGAATTACCGCCTTACACGAATGAGAAAATGTTGTTACGAGTGTTTCACGAATGAGAGAATATTAAAGGATTAATTTTGCCTAAATTCGAGAAATTCGGGCAAGAATTGCAAACACTTCCCAATGTTATAAAATCTGAAAAAATTCATACTTATTATAGGCACTTACGATTAATGTATATATATATACATTAATCGTAAGAAAAGTTAAACTAGATGTCTACTTTGTAAAAGGTATTTACCAATAACAAATAAATATTCTATCTATCTATCTATTTGTGACGATGAGATGACGATAAGGAACTGTTCGTCGTTTGTTGAGAGTTGTCATATTTGGTATTAGCTCGACGTGCCTTCTGTAGAGTGTCCAATAATAACGCGGTGCTAAATGAGGTTTGACCATACCCACCCGATAATTACATTGTCGTCGATGATTGCGATCTCGAATGCATTCAGCGGCAACAACGGAGCTCGAATCTTTCGTCAGACGTATCCGAGTTATGTAAAGAGGCTGCCGCGCATTAACGAGGCTGGGCGTGCTTTGTAATTGAACCGGTAATGGGCATTTCGATTATAGCACGAATATGAGATATTCCATGTGAAATCGAACTGTCCAAAAAATCCCGACCACTTTCAATATACCTTAAATTCAGCCATCATTTTAAGCAGCACCGAAGACAAGCGCATGCATTTTTTCAAAAATTTTTTATGACGTTTTCGAGATGTAGGAATGAATTTCGAAAAAACGGAGTTTTTTCTTTGCATGGTTGTAGCTTTATTTTATTTTTATTTTTATTTTTTTTTTTTCAAATAAAGGTATAGAACATAAAAGTTGCTTCTTCACGTGAACTTTCGAGTCCAATTTTTTTCGAATAAAAAAAAATTAGGTGAGATATCATCTACTCAGGCCCATTCTGAAAAAAAATTAAACGTATTTGGATGATATTGAGGAATATTCTGTGAAAATTTCAACTCGAATAAACGTGACGTACTCGATGAAAAAAAATATGTTCATGTATTTTTGATGATATCTCAACTACACTCATTTTTTTTTTTTTTTTTCAGAAAATTGTACTCGAAAATTCATGTGAAGAAGAAACTTTTATGTTTTATACATTTTTTTCATAAAACACATATTTTTTTAAGATACAACAATGCAAAAAAAAAAATTCCGTTTATCATTCCTACATACTAAAATTTGCATGCAAAAATTTTGAAAAAATTCAGGTGCTTAAAATGATGGCTTTTGGAAATCTTGAAATCTTGAAATCTTGAAATCACCATTCTAAGAAACTAAGAAACTAACATTTGCACAGTGACATCAACTAAATATTTGGTTACACCTAAAAAATTGGTTAGTTCAAAAAATGTTGGGTTGATTTGACCTAAATATTTTAGTCATGAAAATATTATGTTTAACAAAATATTTGTCTGAACGTGCCTGCCCGAATCTAAGTCGATTCGACTGTACTTTTTATTAGTGTGGCACCGACACGGATAAAATCGTTTTGACATTTGTTTTCGACACATTTTTGTTCGAAAACGAGCAGCCGTTTCGTTGGTGGCAAAATCTGCCAGGTTTGCTAGTCACTCCAAAAATGACGAATTTACGTTATTGACTATACAATGTGTTGAGTTTTTTGTGTTGCTCGGCCTTTTTTTTCTCGTTTTATTTGCATGATGGATTTTGTTTGCATGATGGATAATGCAGATTCGATGGAGCCACTTTGGGAGGGTCGTCGCCCGAGTGAGGCTGGATTGCGACGTGGATCAGGTAGCGTAAGAGTTGTTGTAACGCCGGTTACAAGCAACAATTTCATATCTCTTCCGATTTAACGATCCAAATGTGTACGTCGAAAAAAAAAAAAAAAATCTTTGTATACAAAAAAGCAAATAATTTGTCGACAACGATAAATGTTTAAATAAATTTTGTTTGAACTTGAACAGATACCAGCGTCGTATTGACGGAAGACACCGACAGCTTTATAATAGGTGAACGAGTATGGGTCGGTGGTACAAAACCGGGCTCGATAGCTTACATAGGCGAGACGCAGTTCGCACCCGGAGACTGGGCTGGTGTAGTGCTGGACGAGCCGATCGGTAAGTTGACAAACTACACACATTCAACGTTAAAAATGGGAAAATAAAGTTGGAAAATTTTTACAGGTAAAAATGACGGTTCCGTGGCTGGTTCAAGGTATTTCCAGTGCGAGCCAAAAAGAGGAATTTTTTCACGTTTGACGAGGCTGACGAGATATCCTTTACCCGATGCGACAATGATGTCGCCGACGGGTGAGAAGACACCCACAAGCCCGCCGGACAGTTCTCGTGGCAATCTCAACAAGTCAATGTCACCGTCCTTGAGTAAGTGGGACTGTAAAATATCCTCGGCCATATGCTATACCAGAGCTGGCCAAAGTACCGAAAATTACTCAAAGCACTAAGTACTAAGCCCAGCAAGTACTTAGCACTAAATCCAGCAATCACTAAGTACTAGGTCCAGCAAGTGCTAAGTACCAAGCCCAAAAAGTACTAAGTACCAAGCCCAGCAAGTGCTAAGTACTAAGTTCAGCAAGTGCTAAGTACTAAGTTCAGCAAATACTGAGTACTAAGTTCAGCAACTACTGTGTACTAAGTCCAGCAAGTGCTAAGTACTAAGTCCAGCAAGTACTGAGTACTAAGTAATTCCGGTACTTAAAGTACTTGTACAACTTTAAGTACTTAGCAAAAGTACTTAAAGTGCCGAAAAGAACTTTTGCACTTTAAGGGGATGCTGGACGGTCCTGTTTTACCGACCGAAATAGGCGACTTCTTAGTTTCGACTTAGCGCAGTTAATATGGTACGCATATGCTTTAAATCCTACAGGAACATAATATGAACAATAACGCTTCGGCGTGCACTCGAATATCGCTTGAAAACGTACAAGAAACGAAGGAAAT